>NDGM010332029.1:0-10859 GCA_002564305.1 Octomys mimax | reverse complement strand
GTCCCCACCCCATGACTGCATGAGGCTTTAGGGGGACAACTAGACACAAACCATAACATTCCATAAGCACTGACATCATGAATCCTCAAATCCTGTAAAAAAAAAAAAATAGTATATTAGCATGTAAGTTATGCAAGTATTCCTGTGTAGTTTACATCACTTTTCTATATTATATATAATAACCAATAAAATGTAAAGGCTATATAAAATTGTATATACCATATATTTTCAGAAATAATAACAAATATTTCTCTGCAGGTGCAATTTTTAAAAAAAAATAGAAGTATGGCTGTGGTGACAGCTCAAGAAGATAAGCGCTTGCCTGGCAAGCACAATGGCCTGAGTTCTATCCCTGGTTCCTCAAAAAAATAAAAATAAAAATAAAAAAATAACTGAGTTTTCATTGGTCGATTGTCAACTTGCCAGTTTCATATAGTTGCTGCTTTTCCATTCATAGAAGGTATAATCATTCCTGTTCTATTTACTTGAGAACAAAATGGAGTGTGATAGCTGTGTAAGATATAACATGATTCATGAGAGAGAAGAGCATATTTTATTAATGGTTTTATTATTAAACTAGGTAATGTTGCTAGTAAAACATCTCTGTGCTTGGTGCAAGAAAGAATTCTCCCTCCTCACGTAAATCACAAACAAAACTTCGTTGGTGAGATGGGAATTTCTTAGGATGGCTGTGCTGTGGTTTGAACATATCTCCTTCAAAACTCAGTTCTTGGGCTTGGGAAATAGCTCAGCTGTCTAAGTGCTTACCTGGCAAGTACAAGGATCCAGGTTTAATTGCCGGCACCGCATGCTGTATCAGCCCCGGATACCTCTGCACATGAAGCCGCCCCCGAAACCCATCGTGGTGGTGCATGCCTGTAATCCCAGCACTTGGCAGCCTGAGACAGAAGGATTGCTATGAGTTTGAGCTGCTTAGTGAGAACTCGTACCAAATAAATAAAGAAATAAATGTTTAAAAATTAAAGAAAAAATTATACACTAAAAATGTCTGGGCATATATGTCAGCAGCGAGCAACTACTTGGGAACAGAAAGAAGCCTTCACAAGCTACGAACACCAGCTAGTGACTTAATCTTGGACTTCCTGGTGTCTAGAACTGTGAGAACACAGCTTTCTTTTTTTAGAAATTTGCCAGTAAATGGTATTTGTTTTTAGCAGTATAAATGGACAAGTACATCTAGTAGGCGAGATTGTAAAACACAGCAGATGATTTCTTAAATGTTTTTTGTCTGTGTGATTCAAAAGAAAACTAATCAAAGCTGTAGCCGGGACACACTAGTGGAGAGTCTGTCTAACATGTGAGAGGTCCTGGCTTTGATCCCAAACTCTGTAAAAAAGGAAGAAAAGAAAATTAATCAAAACTCTGAAGCTTTTTGGAGCTGTTTTAGAATGAAAACTCAACTAACATTTGCATAATCCTTATATTTTAGGTAACAGATTAAACTCCTCTTTAGTTGTTTCACTGTATATGAAAAAATCATGATTATTTAGTGAAATACATAGAATTTCCAAAGTTTTCAATAGAAACTAAATCCCTTGAGATACACTATGAGAAAGTGTCAGAAGTTTTAAATGAAGTATATTCTTCTACAGGGAGGGATAAGATTTGATAGCATGTTACATTTTATTAGAAAAGTTCTTCTGTAATTTTTCTCAACATAGATTAGCCCTAAATACTCATTTAAACTTTTAAAAAAAAATTTAAGAGTTGGAGACATTCAAAATAATTATTTAAAGATCTATCTTCATTTTGAAAGTTGATCTTCATTCTGTTTATTGCTGTTAAAGTGTACTGATCAATTTATATCACTATAAGTTTAGTTACTATCTGATTTATTATTTCCTTCCTCTTATACATGGAAATATCTTATATAAGGAGAATAATTATGTATATACTGATACAAGGAATGCATGGATCATTACTGAAAGCATTAACAATTGATTTTTAAATAAATTGATAAGATTGAGTATGAGAAGTTTAATGGAAAAGGTATGGGAAAATATTCCGAATATCATTATAGGATATTAATTAGATAGTTGTTAAAATAATTAGCTTTATAGTTTTCACACCAATATTCCAATACTTATTTCATTAGTTATATAATTAAATTCATATATAAATTTAAAATATATATATTTAATCATTCCTTTGTGGGACTTGATGAGGACTTTTAAATTAGCTTCACTTACGTCTTATCACCTCTGAAGAATACCAATCAGGATAATTATAAGTTTAAATTTAAATGTTTCAAGTTTCCAATATTTATGATCATGTAAATTATAACATTCATTTTATTACTCACATTGACAAAAGGAACTTTATTTTCAAAGGCATTGCTTCAATACTGCTGTTTAATGCATTTAAGGAAAGAAAGGAATCCATAACCGAAGCCTAAAGCAAAATTAGAGAACTTTACCCAATTTCTCATTTTCTTTTTCACCAAGAAAATGCTCAAATGTTTATTTCCCCATGAAAACATTTATTGTTTCATTCAATCCCCCTCACATCCATACATTGTCCATACGTTGTTCTATTTCTATTGCCTTGTGATGGTTGTGGGTATGGAATTAGGACCCCGAATGTCTGGCCTCAGTCCCTTCTCGAGCACACAAACTAACTTTAGGCCACTTATTTATGTCTTTAGCCTCATATGTAAATATAAACTGGAGAATTAAAGTAATGCCTGCATCCAATTTAGGAAGATACAGTTTGTTGAACCACCAAAAGACTAAAGACAAAATCCAACACAGAGTAAGAATTTATTCCAATAATTATGCATAATTCCATATATTGGAGCCTTACTATACATCGGGTTGTATGCCAAAAAAGATTTAATGAGTTAATTCATTAATATATGTGCATATATATGCTTATGAATGTTGACTTTACAATAATTTTACAGATGGTTAATTAGATCAGAACATTTAAGCAAATTGTAATAGTCCACATGTTTAAAAGATAATTAAAGCAAAATGAAAGCCAAAAGACCTAGCACTGAAACATGCCATTTCTAGAACTATAAAGTAAGTGATGATTTTGACTTGCTAGCCGAATTCACCAAGTTTAAAATATTTTCAGGTATAAATATGTCCCTTCCAAACACATCTATTGCAAAAAGAAATTCTCTCTTTTTCCTTTTTCTTCCCATAAACACTTCAAAACAAATTAAACAGTAAAGTAAAATGCAATCATTTAATCAACCCTAGCATTCACTTATTGCTGTTTAAATTGCAAAGTAATAGGGATTATCCTTTTAATATTTAATACTTTCATATATCTTCTCCAGAAAAATCTCTCCTCCTAACTCTGTATTTCTTCCCTGATAGTTTATTGCTTTTGAAAATTTATTATACCTTATTTCTACCAGATGTACCATTTTGAAATTAAAAAAGAGAAGAACCAAGCATAATTTCAAATAAAAATATTGCAACATTGTTTATCTTTGCTGGTCAGTGTGATCCACCATTAAACATGCCCACTCTGTGTCTATACTTTTGAACTTATTTTACTTAATAGTAAGCAATTAAAATGACTCCAAATAGCCCATATTTTTAAGCCATTCAAATTACTGTGGAAAAGACAAACTCTACCCTACAACAAATGCATGTGGTTACTATATCATGAGAAAATAATGCTTTCATAGATGCGCATATACTAAAATATAATTACCATGGAGGCGAGGATGTTGTTTTCTGTGATGTGCTTTTGCACTTCCAGGAGATGCTTCAACATTAGCTCTAAAAGATCTGTTAGTTGTTCTCAACAAATTTTTTAAAACTTTTTAAAATTAATTAATTGTTTGTTACAGGGTCTTGCTATGCAGCTTGGACTCATAGTGATCCTCCTGTCTCAGCTTCCGCAGCATGGGCAGACACTTAGACCACAGAGCTATCTCCCCAGCCCTCAACAAATATTTAAGGAGTGAATACCAAGTGAAAGGAAGACTCAGGGAAGGCTGAAGCAGTGAGCATGCGTAATTTGGTTGATTGTGCAGGAGCAAGACAAACCTGACTTAATGTAGCTTCAGCTCTTCCAGATGGGGGAAAAACTAGTGTTTCCTAACCAGACTTAATGTGAGTGGGAGTAATAGAAATTTGTTACTCAAATCAGCATCTCTTCCCAAAGGTTTCTTGATATTTGGAAAGATAAGAATTGGCATGTTTGCTATTTGAGAACCTTGTCAGTTAAGAATTCATCATGCCACTTTTGGAGAGGTAGTTTAAATGTATGTATTAATCAATGAAAGATGGAACCCAAAATCTTGGGAGATTTTTTGGTCCTTTTTCCTCATTTTTTTCTTTATAACCTGCTGTCTTGACAAATTCAGACCAATTCTCTACCCTAAAACAAAACAAACCAAACAGCAACAAATGCCCACTTATACATGGGTGTATAATTTTACATCAGTATTCAATCTCAAATAGGCCCATTCCTGCTGCCATGCTATAGTCGGACACCCCAATTCTTACAGCGGAATGCCTTCTGTCTAATTCTCTGCCACACTTGCAGGTTGTTATGAATGTGATCAAGTAGTTTATAGGGCACTGTTCTTGACAAGAACATTTTGAGAAAAGTAGGAAGTTAAAGAGCAAGTGCTACATTATAAGAGCTCTGATGTAGAATATCTTCTGGGGAAAAATGGCAAGAAATTCCACACCAATTATGCCTTAGACATGACATGGAACTGGTATTTTCCAAAAATCATGGATATTCTAAATTTTAAGTACCTATAGAATGTGAAAAAAATACGATTGCACATTTTTACACAGAAATTTAGAAATCAAACCATATATAACCTTGTACCAGGACAGTCCTATGATATTATTTTTGTTTCTTGTTTTCCTTTATTACTTTTTTTTTTACAAACATTTACTTTAAAGAGAGTATAGTAATAATTGACAGACAGAGATGTTAAACTCAACTGCATCTGTTACAGGGTAATAATATCATTAAGCTTCTCTTCTGGAGGGCTAACAGCTAAAGTTTGCAGAAAAAAATCAGAGAAAAAGAAGGGCTGTAAGGATAGTCAATATTTGACCCTTGCCCTTCAAGGTCAGTGAGGAATCAGGTCATAAGAGAACCTGTGCTGTGACATCCTGTAACTCAGGAAATATTAAGATAGATATACAGCTACTATCTCTTAGTTCAATGAGAAGAAAGGTGTGGGCTAATATTATTTAGATAGGAGATGATGTCTCCACCTTGTACTGTGAATGGCTACTATAAAGACAACAATATGCAATGTATTAATTATTTTTTAAAATTATTTTATTTAATTTACTTATTGTGGCCAACTCAGCCCACCCTGGATGCGGGGCTAGTGTGGCATGTGGTGCCGGGGATCGAACTGTGGTCTCTGCGCTTTTGCCTAAGCTTGCGTAAGCAGGCGCTATAGACCACTGAGCTATCGCTGGCCCATGCAATGTATTAATTATTGCAACTGTCCTACTAGCCTGTTTTGAAACTGTCTCATTGTTATTTCTTTCTCATCAAAATTAATAAAGAATTTAAAAAAGGAAATTCTGCGCCAATGTTAGTCTTTCCTTGAGTTAATGGGACCAGCATGATGAGCTTACTCATAGACTGTGTCAATGTCCCTAGGTGAGGAAAGGTGATAATTCAAAGTGGAGGTCAATTCCATATTTATAGATATTCTCCAAAGGAGGGACCAGAGGTGAGATGATCAGAGCTACCATGCATAGCATCTTGGGCACCAGTGAAGCAGCCTAGTAAAGCAGCATTGGAAATATAACAACCTGGAAGTCTTTATACAAATGAGAGATATTTGCTTCTTATATCAAATGTATTACACAAAGACACAATTTCTGTCCCTGTCTAGAGAACCACAATCTAGGATAAATTATAAAAAGAGAGTCATGGGTTGAAATTCTCCCAAAACTACTGATGGAAACTATTTTACATTCTGTTCTCCTTAAGCAGAGCTTCTGGAGACAGTGGCCTTATGTCACTGAGCATTCTGAGGTGCACATCACCATGTTTTAATTAGGGATTGTTGGCGTGCTTGTCCATTTTCTGCTAAAATTGACTAGTAAAGCACTAAGCTATCTTTAATGCCCTTTGAGCTTCCTGTTTGACCGTGGGCAATAACTCAGAGAAGTGAGCATTTGTAAATTTTAGCAAATATCACAGAAGCTAGAAAATGAGTAATCCAGCCGATGAAGGTCTGGGTGGGGCACTTATATTTGCACCATGCAAAATAAACACCTTCCTGCCTCAGGCTCTGCTCTTTCCATATTTACTGGGGACCTCCGTCTTTCTCTCTCTTGCTCTGTCCTCTCTGAGTCATCTGAGCTTCCTTTTCAGAGAGGGCACTAACATGCCTCCACCTGGACTTCAAGGTCACTATTTGTCGAGCTCTTTCTTCCCACCTTTCAATACTTGGCTATATTTGCAATTATTTATGTCCTTTGAAAACATTACTTGTTTTTCCATATTTAGTATTAAATATATGCTCAATGAGAGCATTAACTTTACCTTGTTTATATCGGCATCACTACTCCCAGAGATGGGGAATAAAATAGAAAACTGAGCAGATGTAAAAAAATGTCTGCTGAGTGCATATTTGAGTGGGGCTGTAGAGCAGGATCATGCCAACTCGGGCTTCATCTTTGATGTGGACATTATAAGTATATGTGCCACAGAATGATTCTAGGATCACTTCCTCCTTACCTGGTTTATCTTCTTAGAGAACAATGTGTGTCTGTGGCAATGCTTCCCATCCCATCCCAAGGATTCTTTCATACCATTAACTGTTCAGCCCATGTCCTCTTCATCTCTCTTTAAATCATAAGTTCATCAAAGCTTAGGAACAGTGAATTGAGTCTTACATATTTGCCACCCATAAACATATTTGTTTGCTTGCTTGCTTCTTTCTTTCTTTCCTTTTTTCTTTCTCTTTCTTTCTTTCCTTCTTTCTTTTTCTTCCTTGCTTCCTTTCTTTTTCTCTTTTTTTATTGGATACAGGTCTCATTATGAAGCTCAGATTCATAGTGATCCTCCTATCTTAGCTTCCTCAAAACTGGAATTGCAAACATGCACCTCCATGCCAAAATCTGGGGCTGGCACAGCATGCAAGACAAGGGATCAAACTTGGGGCCTTGTGTTTGCCACACAGGTGCTTAGACTGCTGCACTATTTCCCCAGCCCTCCTTCCTTTATTAGTACAATTGTAACTTCCTGTGTGTGTGTTAAGCTTTGAAGACATATTTAAGAGGTTTTGTTTTGTATATGATTAAATTTTAATTGTTTATTTTGAAAACTGAACACAAGATGGTGTGAAATTATAATTCATAGAGTAATAAAGTCAAAAAGTTTAGAAAAGTTTCAGAAATAAGACTGTGATTTGGTTGGTTGATACTATGTGAAAGGAAATTTGTACAATTTATTTGGAGAGAGTTTCTTAAACATGCACAAGTGTGTTTTATACGTAAAACATCTATCTGCATATTATGCACACTAGTACATGGCTCTGAACATGTCTATAGCAAACATGTGTCTATTTATGTATATACATATGTATGATGAGAGCTGATCAGTAAGATATGACCTTTCTTACCTCGCATTGAGAAGCTTGATGAAGAAAAGTGATGTTGTTCATTCCCACTTTCACCAGTGCCACCCTTTAATAAAATTTTGACCACTTTCATAAAAATACAAAAGTCAGCTCAAACTGTTTACTTTCATATCCTTAGTGTTATTGATTTCTAACACTCCATATGTTGTCTTTTGTACTTTTGAAGATAAGAGGTAATTATTGAAGAAATAAATCAATAAGAGATTCAGGTGCTTATGAGTGTATCTCACTGCCTGAAGCGCCACTGCTGAAGAAAACAGCCATTAACATGTTCTTTTCCTGGGAAGGAAAATTAACTAGAGACAGTATTCTAGAAAAACTGCTGAAATTCACTTCATATGCTGCATAATACCTGATGGACAAAACATTTTTAAAATTACCCTAGGGAAAAAAATAAAAATGAATAAAATTACCCTAGGAATCATTCATAACAGGACAATAACCTCTAAGGAAAATTTTCAGAGGAATTGTGATTCTAAAATATCTCAAATGTCAGTTATTTCCAAGTATTCATGTTGGAATGTCCCATAAGCATACTAAAATAGGATATATAACAATGCTTCATAGTTATCTAAACTGAATTGTATTCATGATATATATATATATATATATATATATATATATATATATATATATCAGTTAATGAATTATTTATCGAAACACTTGACCTTTTAAAATGATCAAAAATGTCTTCTTTTGGAAAAACAAAATCAAAAACAGAAAAACCCATAAAATACTTTTCCATGTCAGTGCATTTTCTTTTCAAACTGTTGGTTATTCTTTGCTGTGAAATTGCTTTTTACTATGACATCACAGGTGCTGCTTCACTGTGACATTGCCCCTATGACTAGGGATTTCATTCATAAAATTTTTGCTCACATCTATGTCAAGAGTTCCACCTATTCTGTCTTCTAGCAAATTTAGTATTTGTTTTAATATTTAGATATTTATATATTTTTATTTTAATTTAGTACAGTGTGAGAGACATGGGTCTTGTTTGACATATGGAAATCCAATTTTCCTAAAACCATTTATTAAAGAGGCTTTCTTCCAGTAAAATTATTGGATCTCCTGTCAAAAATAAAGTGGCTGAGTATGTTTGGATTTGTTTTTGCTTCTTGTAATCTGTTGCATTGATCTGCAGTTCTGTTTATGTTTCCCTGTACCATGCTGTTTTTATCACATTTGCTTTGTAGTGTAATTTCTAATCAGAGGTTGTGATGTGCTCTACCTTGCCTTTGTTGCCCATACTTGCTTCTGCTGTTCAATGTCTCTTTTGATTCCAAAAGAATTTTGGAATCATTTACTCTAATTCTGTGAGATAGGCTATTGGAATTCTGATCAGGATTGCAATAAATCTGCATAACTATTTTGGAATTTTGGACATTTCATTATATTTGTTCTTTCTACCCAAGAGCAAGTGATGCCATTTCTTTCTTTTATGCTCTTTGTTATTTGTTTTCAGAGTAATTTTCAATATAAATGTGTTTTACTACATGTATTATTTTGACTCCTGAGTATTTCATTTTTGACACTATAATGAAATGCATTGTTTCCCCACTTTTACTCTCAGTAAGTTTGTTAATTATATACGAGCATGTTATTGAGTTTTGAGTGTTGACTCTGTACCAAGCTATGTGACTGAATTTGTTTATTAAATATGGAAGTCTTTTAGTGGAGTTTTTGGGGATCTACTATGTGGAATATCATGTCATCCAACTGTACATCAGACAAAAGTCTAATATCTAGAACATGTAAAGAACTCAAAAAAATCAGAAACCCCCCAATCTAAAGATCCAATCCAAAAATGGGTATATGAAATTAATTGACATTTCCCAAATAAAGAAGTGCAAACAGTAAAGAAGTATATGAAAATATATTCAACGTCACTGGTCATTTGAGAGGTACAAATTAAAATAGCATTGAGGTGCTGTCAGTCAGGCATGCAGTTGCTCTGCATATGATAATATAAAATTTTGAGTAACTTTCAAGAGAGTCAGTTCTTTTGAATGCAACATTTACTACCAGAAAATCCTTGCTTCTCTTCAGATATGAAGACGTCATTGACATGAATGATGTTCTTCTTGCACCAATCATTAAGCAATATAAAGATGTATATAATATATAGTACAGGACCTAATGGAAACAGATCATCACAAGTACTTGAAGACAAAATACCTCAGCAGTGATCATATCTGCTATCTTTTCTTTTTCTTTTTCCTTTTTTCTTTTTGTATTTTAGGGAAGGGTCTAAAGGGTGCTCAGGGTCTCACTATTAGATTGGACTCATAGTGTTCCACTTGTTCACAGCTTCCCAAGAGCTGGAATTACAGGCATGCACCACCATGCCCAGTCTCCATTGTCATCTCAGCATGCCCTGGGGGTGGGACCCAGGGATGGAAACCCTGGTCCCTGTGCCTGCTTGCAGGCACTTTAATCCGTTGAGCTATTTGGCTGGCCCAGAGCTATTTGGCCATCCCTACTATTTTCTTTATCAGTTCTTCAAAGTGTGAAAATATATCCACTCAGCTAACTATCTGCACCATGATCTCAATTTTTCCAACCTGCCATTCAAGGATCTGTGATCTCAAGGAAACTTACATCTTCGATGCATGAAAGATTTATTTTTTTTTATTTTTAATTCAGGAGTACATTTGACTATACTAAAAGGGAGGAGAGTAGGGAAAATCTTTGGAAATATCATCATTCTTGGACTTAGTGGAAGACTAGTAGAAGGTTGGAGAAATGGAAATCTAGTGTTAATGGGGAGCTGATCCCACCAGCAATGAATCCTGGAACTTTGATAAGATCAGGGCAATCAAGGACCCTGAAGAAGACTAGCTTTCAAAGCAAAGATTCTGGCACCATTATGCTGTGAGACTTTGACCTGACCAGCATTGCATATCCAGATCATGATCATACAGGGTTCCTAATAGATTATGCAGCCAAGCATTAGAATAGGGCTCCAGAAATAACATGGATTTCCAAGGGCTACACCAAGCCTATTGGTATTTATTCAACAGGCTTCATTCCAACAGAGACACTGCCCAAAAGACCCAGTATCTTTGGAAAACAGTATCCTGACCAGCTGAACCATGTTCTAGGCATTCTTGGATCCCCATCCCAAGAAGACTTGATTGCATAATAAATTTAAAGCTAGGAATTAATTGCTTTCTCCTCCACATAATAATAAGGTGAAATGGAACAAGCTGTTCTCAAGTGCTAACCCCAGAGCCCCTGAATT
>NDGM010330412.1:0-10411 GCA_002564305.1 Octomys mimax | reverse complement strand
ATTTGCTCTCTGTGAAAGCTTGAGAGAATGTTTTCTCTCTATGTGACTCTCCTTAGGCACACTGTACATCATCAATCACTTTCATCTGTGGCCCCAAAATCTCCTTGATCAGAAAATTTGGGACACAATTAAGTTACAGTGGGGGGGGCGCTCTGTCATTATTCTTAATTTTATCATTATTTTAAGAAAATGCAAGATTGTGATTGGCTTGAGATCATAGAACTAATAAATGCCAGTGTTACTTTCTCCAGGGCTCTGGTTTCATTCATTTGTAAAATGTTTGCTAGGGACCCACTGTGTGCCAGAGACAAATACTGACTGCTACAGGAAGTGCAAAATAAGCCAATGAATATGCATATTATCTTTACATAAAAAGTAATATAATGCAGGGCAAAGGGATAGATAGCAGCTTACAATGGGTGCTAACTCTGTAGGATGACCAGGAAAATGCCTTCTGAGACAGTAACATATGGGAGTAGGGGTTCTGGAGAAAGAGAAGGAATGCCTCTGAGGTGAAGGTGCTTTCTAGGCTGAGAACTGTTGGTGTAAGGGTCCTGAAGTGGCAATGAAAAATAACAAAGGGGCCTATGAAATTGAGCTCTGTGAACACAGAAAATATGCTAGAAAATGAAGTTGGAGAAAGAACTAGGGATCAAATCATGCAGAACACTTGAGGGGGAGGTCATAGTAAGATATTTGAAAGCTGTTTCAAGGCCACTTTGTCAATCTAATTAATGGATGGAGAATAGACAGAAGGGAAACCAGTTGGGGTTTATAACAATAGTCAGGGTGATAAATAGTGGGGGAAGGGCTGAGAAAGGGTACAATTCAGAATTTGCTGATGAATTGATGTAGAGTGTGAGAAAAAGAGAAGGCAAAGATTCCTTCTTGGTTTATGGCCCAAGTAAGCAGGAGAGTATTGGGATCGGTTTCTGAAGTGTGATTTATGTGAAGACTATTCACATGCGTGGCTTTGCTGTGTTGTGTCTGAGAAGCTTATCAGGCAATAAAATAGAGAGTTTTGAACTGGTAGTTAGATATATATTCTACTGTTCAGGGGAGAGAATCAGTCTGTAGATAGAAACTTAGTAGTGCTACTATACAGATGGTATTTACAGCTATGGAACTAGATGAGATTACTTTGGGAATAAGTTTAGAGGGAGTAAAGGCCCAATATTTCAAACTTAATGCTGGTCAAATAATAAAGCAAAGATCCTGCAGTTATTTAAGAGAAAAACAGTGGATCTTATTTACATGTCAGGGAAGGAAAACTTCCCTGAGTGGTCTCTAAGGAATACAAGTCAAAGTTTTAAAAACTTACTGAGTTACACATTAGTCCTGCTAATTCAGAACTGAATGAATGCATAGATCTGTGTGGCCATGATTACAACAAGCCCTTTCCTTCACCTGCCCACAAAGAGCCTTCAGTTAGCTGTGGTAAAGTCCTGGTGCCCTGTTTGAAGTCACTGATCGTCATCAGCTTGAGGAGACCACTGTGAGGAGTAACAATCTTCAGCTACACTATTTCATAGGCAAGCACTACTGGAGAGTGGAGAATTTCCTTTGGCTCAGTCTGGGAAATGAGTTTCTGGTGAAGAAGAAGGCAGAGGACCTACTGATGAAGTAGACAGGGGATCTACTGATGAAGTAGGATGCAGCCAAGAGCTGTGTGCAAACCAGTACATGTGGCATCCAGGGAGCAGTGAGGGGCCTGAGTGGTCAGATGTTGCTGAGAGCATAAGATCAGAATGGAGACCCACTTGTGATTTCTGTAGTCTGGAACCACCAGTAGCCTGGTCTTGGAATAGTAGGGACAGTCTTAATTTTATTGCACCTTTTATTTTATTTATTTTTTATTTTTAAAATAATTTTATTGAGAAACAAACAGCAATGAGAGTTTCAAAACCAATTAATAGGACAGTTTCAATAATTAATACCATTTTGTATCTGTACAATATTCAAAATAGTTAGGATAAATATACAGCTATTTTCTCTTGATTCAGTGAATAGAAAGATTTGTTCTAATTGTGTTTGTGGACAGGATATCATGTCTACATCTTCTACTATGAATAACCACTAAGAAGACAACAATATGCAATGTATTAATTTATTGCACTTTTAGGCTTCTTATTTTTTATTAGTACATGTCATCAGTACATAATGATTGCGTCCCTTGTGCAGCACTGGCACATGTTATGTCTTAATTATATTTTTAAATTTTTATTTATTTATTTATTTTTAATTTTTATTTATTTGATACAGGTTCTTCCTATGTAGCTTGAATTCATAGTGATCCTCCTATCTCAGCCTCCCCAGTGCTGGGATACAGGCATGCTCTACCATGCCTGGTTTTGGTGGCCAACTTGGTACTAGGCTTGAATGGCATGCAGTACTGGGGATCGAACCCAGGTCATTGTGCTTGCCAGGCAAGCACTTAGACCACTGAGCCCCAACATTTTAATTCTTTTTATATCCCCTTGTCTACCCTTTTTTGCCCTCTCTCTATTTCTTGCTCTCCTTCCCCTTTGTAAAAATCAATCTCTCTGTTTTCTGTTATCTCTCTTTTATTCTGTGTTTTAGTTTGAATGTTGGGCTTCTTGGGTGAGCCAAACCATGTAGTATTTCAGCTTGTATATCTGATTTGTCTTACTTAACATTACGGTCTCAAGGTGCAGCCACTGTCTTACAAATGACTCAAGTTCGTCCTTCTTTATGGCAGAGAAATATCCCATTGTGCACCTATTCCACAATTTCTTTATCCATTCATCAGTTGGGTGGACACACAGGCTACTTCTAAGGGTTAGCTGCTACAAACTGTGCTGTTGTAAGTGTGAGAGTGCATGCCGCACTATAGTCTGATACCTTCAGCTCTTTCAGGAAGGTGTGCAGAATAGCTGGATAAAATGGCATTTCTATGTTTAGTTATTTGAGAACTATCCACATTGATTTCTATAGTGGCATACTAGTTTCCATCTACAACAATATAGAAGAGTTTCTTTCTCCCATCAGCTTCCAGAGTTTATTATTTGACTTCTTGAAGACACCCATTTTTAGTGGAATAAGATGGAATCTCAAGCTTATTTTAATTTGCATTTCTCTGATGGCTATAGAATGTTGAGAATTTTTCAAATATTTATGGCTGACTTGCATTTCTTCTGAGAAGTGTCTGTTCATTTCAGTTGCCCATGTTCAGACTATATCTTTTACTTTCTAGACATTCTAGATGTTAGTCCTCTGCCTAGATTTCAAATTATATTACAAACCTACAGTGATTAACAACAACATGGTCCTGGCACCAAAGCAGACATGTGACTCAATGGAACAGAACAGCGGTGGTGATGAACCTACAGCAGGTGAGCTAGAGAGGGCACCCAGGGCCTCTGTGTTAGCACAGGAGCCAAGTTACCCCAGAAGCCAAGCAGCAGATAACAGTTCTTCTTTGAAGCTACAATCTCAGTAGTCAAATGTAGTTGCTGTGTTGGTACTTTGCAATAAATGAGTAGTTTTGGGTGGCAGTTTGGGCACTTTATCTCTGAAAGGTTCGCCATCACGGGAATAAAGGATATATAAACAACTCCAAGCAATTCAGCTCTCTGATCTTTGACAAAGGGGCTAACAAACATATTGGAGGCTCATAAAATCACCAGAATGACAATGAAAGTCTTGCCAGTAGCCTGTGAAAATAATGCTCCCAGTCTAGGGATGTTCTTTTAGGCTGTCACTGGTCTGCCTGCCTCACTTGGGCAGCTAGGAACTTCTGCTGTTATCCCAGACCTCTTATCTTTCATTTATTCAAGGGCTCGAGAGGGCCCAAGATTCATTCTATGCGAGACAGTTGTGCCCTTGATTCTGTGCTGCTGAGGTCCATTTCACTCTGCATCTTCATACTTTCAGAGTGGAACACTAAATACATTAAATGGATTGCTTCTCAAAGCACAGCTTCTCTTTGTGGTAGAAAGCTCTCCTCTCACCAGCAGTGAAGTTTGCGGGGAGTGGGGGAGAGGATTGTGAAAGGAACTCGCAACCTCTTCCCCTTGCATTTGTTTGATGTGGGAGTCATTTTGAGCATTGTACCATATATCATATCATATCATATCATATGAAATTTAACTAGCACCCATGTCTTCTCAGATGTGTGCAGCTTTGGCACACAACTTCATTCACATAGGCTGTGATAGGGAGGCCCATCCTTTTGGTTATCCTTTCATTAATTCCTCAAGTCTCACCCAGATTTTTAACCTCGTTACTCTCCCCAAGGACTAGATTGATGTCTCTTTGATCCCAGAATTCTGGGATTTTTGCACCACGGCAGGATAAAACTTCCTACTTTCTGATCCTATATTCAACTCTGGGGATGCCCAAAAAATTGTTGGCATTTTGGTGGACCATAAATTGCTTTAAGATCTGTCTGTAGGGTTGCCCATAGTGACATCCATATCTTCTTGGCAGTTTGTGAATGGCCCTCAGAGGTCTTTTTAAAATACCTTCAGAGATTTTTTTCTCTGAATATATTGCCTAGCCCTCATGCAGGTAAAAATTCATCTTCTATTCTGTGCCTACTCACGAAGTCATTGGTACTTCCCGAAGACTAGCCCCATTGACTTGATTGTTCATATCCAGGAAGAAGTACCTACTATTTCTAAGCATAATGGTTAAGAAAAATGATGTCACTTGGAAACAGAGAAATACAACTCAAGCTTAGTCTTCCTGTTGCTTCAATATTACTTAAAATTTGAGCTAAACTGGTGACTCAGACATAGAGATGCCTGTTTTTATTTATGTGAGAATCACTGTAGAGATATGATTATCAGCCTTTGCCATTGCCCAGGTTGGGGACTGGCAGATCTTGTAGAGAAGCAAGGATCTCCTTGCACTAGTTTGTAGAGGCCCATGCAGGAGTGGGGTGGGGTGGAGGGAGCATGGTCTTTCCTTTCTGCTGACCTAGTCTGGTGATTCTCTCTTTGATCTGCCTAAACCTGGTTGTCTGGCCTCAGTCAAGGAACCTCACTGTACTAAGTCTCAGTTTCTTCAGCTACAAAATGAGGATAATAATAGTATTTCTTATAAGAAGTGAATGAAGTAACATATTTAAAGTACTTGGCAGAGAGCCTGTTCCACACATTTACAATATACATTAATCAGTTTTTAAAGTGAGATACACTTAGCTCTCTCTGAGAAAACTTACATAGCCTTGGGTTCATTTCTTGGAGCCCCACCTATAAAACAGTTGATGTGAGAATGAGATGAGGTGGCTTCTCTCTGCAGCTCCCCACTGTGACTCCTGAGCCTTTTCAGTCCATTTCCTCTGGGAAATTTTGTAAAAATACTGCAAGAAGTGGTATTTGACTCTGCCTATTTCAGTTCTTATCTCTGTAGGGTAGATGTCAAAAATTTTTCTAGGTACCAGGAATTAGCCTTTACCAATTCAGATCAATGGAAGGCACAGATGTTTTCTTTCTAAGGATGCTTATCATCCTGTTCCAGTTGCAGGAGCGCATGGTCCTGTGGTCAGCTTTACCAAGGTGTAGAACTTATGGAAACAGTGGAATGATCTGGAAACAAAAGCCTGCCATGGATACCAGGTAGAGATTTTCCTAAAATGCATAGGTGAAGTTGATGCTAAAAGGAAGCTGGAGGCAAGAGAATAGGACCCTGCACTGCTGGTACTGCAGTGGATCAGAAGAAACTGGAGGCCAGTGGGCTGGGAAAAGGCTTCTGCTACCTTTGCTGCTTTTTCTTCCTTATCTTCTTTCTCTTCTCAAAATGGTTCTAAGTGGGAACTACTGGAATGACAAACAGGCCCACTCAGAGTAGAACTTAGCCTTCTGGTTCTAGGCAGTCCTGAGCTTGGTTTGGATTCTATCATTGACTCTGTGAGTCTTGGTGCTCGTGGTTGTGTAGTGGAGATGACAGTTGCCATCCTGGAGAATCACTGTGATTGTCAAGGGGTATTAGGCGAGTAGAGCTTGGTATTGTACCTACGCTGTGGAAGTTGCAGAAGAAACTCTAGGTCCCTCCCTTCTCTCCTGCTCTCACTCAATTTTTCAACATATCTGCCTGCTAAAAAGACCTGGTCCTCAAATCTCAGTCCCTTTTTCCTTACCTTTCCAGTGAATATCATGAAAGCCCCTCAAGAACTCTTTTTATGACTGATATTGTGTGACAGCTCCATGACCCATTCTAAACTGGATCAATATTCTCTCTTTCTTTTTTTTATGTCCAGATCATAGCACCTTGGAGCCACCAACAAATATGCCTGTTCCTCCCGATTATTTTTTGTGGAATCTGACTTGGATAATGAAGGATTCCTTCCCTTTCCTGGCTCATCGCAGCCGATATGGTAAGTATATTTTTGGTAGTTATTTATGAGGCACCATCACTAGCTCATGATTAAGGAAGCCAGGAGCTTCAGTTTGTGAGTCATGGCTCTACAGGTACCTTTTAGACCCCTATATGGAAAGAAATCTTTCTGTGTTCTCTGTCCCCCAATGGCATCCAACCCCACCAGAACATTCCAATTGTGTTCTACACACAAAAAGAAGCCAAAGGTTTAGCTGTTGCTAAATCTCATCCCTATAGCCTGCACTGTACACTATAATACTAGAATTAGGTTATTAATCATAGATGGGATTGAACTCAGGCCTTTGCACTTGCCAGGCAAGCATTTATTCTCCTGAGCCATCTCCCCAGCGCCTAAAGACCTTTATCTCTTAAGAAGACATTGTCATCATGAGGATCACAGGTGTTTCAAGCCCCCTGTAAGGTTTCTCTTACATTTGCATAACATCTCAAAGTTTTCCAAGCATGTTTTTTGAAAATATCTCAACTCATTTATTCCTGCAACAGCCTCAGAAATAGAAAACAGATCTGTTACTGGGTAGTCCCTCTCTAAAAGCCATGCCTATTTCCCCTGCCAGCTTTCCATGCCTAATCTCCTGTCTCATTTCCCCCTGAGAGACACATATCCCCTAAGTCCTTATAAGGTTCTACAGGAGAGGAAGTCTCTGTCTTCGATAGCTTCTTTGAGCTGGAAGGGGCTGCAGACCCTACCTACTGGTGATTCTGTGCTCCCCCATTAACTTGGAGTGCTGTGGCTCACTGGCTGGGCTAAAGGAAGAACAACCTATCAGAAAACAGTGAGAAAAGAGTGACCATTGAACTGCCTTTTTGACTGGAGAAAGAAAAGACTAGGTTAGATTTCTATACTTCCTGAAGCTGCATAAGAGCTGCCTTTTTTTTTTTTTTAAGAGGAATCTCAAGTCATTTAGAGGCTCATCAGAATAGCCATCTCCTTTTGGGTGATCTTGTTCTTCAGACAGATCAGATGGGACTAAGCTTGTTTTAGAAAGATGAATCTAATTCTTTATCATGGCCACCTTTACTGCACTGGGAGTGGCAAGGATCACTTAGAAGGGGCTCTTTCATTTTGGCTTTAGTTGGTCAGTGGATGTCCCCTCTCTCCAACTTTTTACAAGCTCTTAGTCTCCAGGACTGACAGTAGTTGATAAGACTCTCTTCCCATATATTTGGATGGTCTGTTGTACTTGGCCTAGATTAATGAAATCTTGTAAGAGTCTTATAAGAGTCTGTTGCATAAAAAGCAATGACCATGTGACATCTCCAATGGGATCAAATCTAACCCAGTTTGGGGCATGCTATGAACCCATCATGGCTACTATTGGCAGCAACCAGAGCCAGGATTCAGATGTCTCTTGGCAAAGAGATTCCTCTAGGGTCTGGATTGTCTCTTTCTACATTTCCAGAAGATTGAGGCTGCCACATAGAATAGAGGTCATATTTTATTTCTAAAGTCTTTGTCACTCCCTGAGATTTTTGAGAGGTAAAAGAAGGCCCATTGTCACTCTGGCAGTACTGGAGTAGCACCAGTGTGGGGATGATTTCCTCAAGAACCACCCTGACTACCTCTGTTGCCTTTTCTGAATGGGTAGGACAGACTTGGATCCAGCCTGTAAAGGTGCCCACCAGGAACAACATTTGCTTAAATCCTTCACCTGGTAGCATATGGATAAAGTTTAATTGCCAGTCCTCCTCAGCATATGTCCCTCTCCTCTGTAAAGACTCTAATAAAGGAATGTGTTGGGTTTTTCTGAGTTATCATTGGCACAGAGAGCTTCGCAGACTTGTTGGGTGGTTGCTGCTAGTCCTAGGCTGTGAAAACTCAAGTAACTATTTCCAGTGTAGCATCTCTTCCCATGTGGAAAGAATCATGAGATGTTTTTAGAGCCTTCCATGAATCCTTTGGGGAAGGTCTAGCTTGTTTCATAAATACAACCAGAGTCCCTTCTGAACTGCCCCTTGTCCAGAGGCCATTTCTTGAGGAGTAGTTTTAATGTTTCTTCAGGAACTGAGAGTGAGGCTAGAGTCTTAAGCAGTTTTAAGACTGTCTTCTTGTCCTTTTGATCTCCCAAAGTGACAGACATATCTCTTTGGTGACCTTCGTATGACTGTGACTTGCTGGAGAAGGGTTGACAAAGCCACTTCCCTCAGTGTGCCACGCCTCCTCAGGGTTTTGGAGGAGCAGGTCACTGATGTCATACTGGCTTGCACAGGTCTAGGAAATCACTTGTTCACAAGAATGGTTAACTTCTGGGCCTGTAGGCATCAAAGAAGCAGGGTTATAATAGTGTAAAAAAAAATTTTTTTATAATAACCTCAAGGGTATCTAACAACATGTCCTGATGTTCACTGAGTTTCCCCTGTTAAGTACAAATAAGCTTTTTTTCTCCAGAATAGCTCTGACCTGCCAGAAATTCAAGACTTCTAATCTCCGTCCCAAAGTTAACTTTACAGCTTCTTCTGCTAGTGTAGCTGCCAAGAATCTCCCCTGAGCTCTATCTATGACCATAGGTCCACTGGAATGTTTTCTAGTGAATTAAGTCAAAATGTAATGAAGTAACTGAATTGGTTCACCCATGATGTCTAAGATTATCCAGGGTTCCTCAGAGGAGATGGTGTTGTCCCTGGACAGAGGTATTGCAGGTACCTCTGGGCCTCTTCAGTTGTCAGAGCAGGAAATGAGGGTTCTGGCTGGCATCCTTTGTGAGACCCCAACGCAGACTAGATAGACTTCTCTGACGGAACTTGAGAGTGATGCCAGCGTCATTTACAAATGCAAAGAAGAAAGCCTCCTTGAGTAGCTTTTGTCTCCATTCTAGCACCCATTAACTCACTAGGGAGAATAGGGACAGGCCACTCAAGGACCTTACCTGTCCTGCGACTCCCATGAAATAAGGGCAGAACTTCCCCCAAGCAAAGATCCTTTGCCCCCTTGCACCCCTTGATGGCTCAGCTTGCATTCCAAAGCCTCTGCTGGCTCTGCCTGTATTTTTGAGCCCCTCTGTGGCTCAGCTGATATTTCCAGTCCCTTGACAACTCTCCTTAACCAGAATGAAACTAGTGGGAAAATTGCCTCTTATGTTTACCCCAGTAGTAAAAAAGGCTGAGAAAAGGGATAGCTCTGCCTTCATATACTCACAGTATCTTTAATTAATTAAAAAGTTATTTGAAGGAGCTTAATTAAATTTTAAACACTGTTTATTTGTTCTGCTCAGGTCATAGGTTTTAAATTACCTGCGCTTAAAACAAGGAAGAAATCAAACCTGGAAGCTATGCTGTGGTTGGGATTTAAGACACAGGAAAAGGGAATCAACTGAAGCCGGTTTGAACAGGCCCTCCTGGCTGCTGCCCTACCCCAGTGAAAGCCTCAGGCATTTCCTTTAAAAAGGGCAAATGTTTTCTCTTCCATTCAGGGAAGAGCCGCTGTGCTAGTTAAAATGATTCAGAAAGAAAAGAGGTTCTTCCTTCTCATTCTCAAAGTTCAGAGGCTTAGTTCCTAAGATCCAGAAGGGACAGCAAAAATGGAAGAAAAAGATGGCAGTGGACATAAGCCTATGCTTGATTCCACATCCACACTCTGGGCGAGCCACCTTCGATCCTAGCCTCTTACCTGAATCGCAGCATGACACAAACTGAGTAAGAAGCACTTAGGTTGGGGCCCCCTAATCCTAGCATCACAACAAGTACACAGTGGGAAAAAGAAGCCATTTACAAAACAAGTGAGCAGATACCTGGTTAATTTCCAAAAATAGAGTAGCAGAAAGACATGCAGATGACAAGGTGTATCACAAGAAAGAAAGGGGATAAAAAACATAAAGAAAAACATCCATAGCAGCTGGAAAAAAAAATAAAACTCATCTCATTCCCTTCCCCCATTCTCCATGGCCAGCAAAGCAGTAAACACCATGAGAAGAGTCCCCTGAATTCCCAGCCTAGGGGAGAGAGGGGGGGAAAGAGGGAAAAAAGGAAAGCCTTAGGTCTTTTTTTTTTCTCCCATAATTTTATTGATAAACAAATAGCAATGAGACAGTTGCAAATCAAATCAGTAGGACAG
>NDGM010330234.1:0-12311 GCA_002564305.1 Octomys mimax | reverse complement strand
AAAAAAAAAAAAATAGAGAAAAGAAGACACAGGATTCACCTAGGGAAGAAGCACTACTTTCCCTCGACTTTTGCTTTTGCTGCCCTTGCTTTTGAGGACTTTTGACTCAAGTCTAAATGAAAACTCTATGTGAATTACTAACTGAACTCCTTGCTAACATTTTTGTTCATGTGCCAACCAGGACCAGGTGTCTGCATGAATGTACATATGTACATATACATGCATGTTCACGCATGTCCATGCAGTTTGTATATATGACCAAGAGACTTAAGAACACTTGTTCTTAGTGGATCCAGCTAATGCAACAGGCTCAGTCTAAACCTAGTAGAGTGGGCTGGAATTTGTTGTGCTCATTTTTCACTCTCCAGGTTCATTTGGATAATTGCAGAAGTTTAGTACTGCATCTTGGGAATCAACTGCATGGGACGTGATGGAGAAAAGAAATTAATATTTACCCACTGCCTCCCATGTAACTGACAGAATCCTCACATCTTTGGTATCATTTATTTCCATGATGTTGATAATAATACCTGTCAGTGTAGCAATTTTTATTCATACTCAGTAGACAAAAAAGCTAAAGCTCAATAAATTATTTTCCAATATTTTATGACTATTAAGAAATAAGATGGAATTTATTCCAACTGCTGGAAGCTAGGAGTGTGAATCTGGGTTCATCAGAAAGGACTTCTTGGTAACTTGGGGAAGACAGAAGCACCATCATTATCATGCTCAGCACAGGTTCTCATGCAGCAGGCGGCCAAAAAGTATTATCCGAATGACTTAGGAATCCAGGCCAGTTGATCTCACTTGATGGAATTTGAGAAGAGCTGGCATCCATAGGGAAATCTAGGCATTTACTGTGGGTGCAGAACATGAGTCTGAAAGTGAACATCTGATTCCAGAGACCCCTTTGGAAGGCACAGCACATAAACCATAGATTGAAAGCAGTAAATAACAGCTCCAGAACTCAAGATTCTCTTTAGAGTCACCTGAAATTTTTTGGGTAGATGCTATGTACAATGTTCTTATTCTTGTTAGTTTTCACTTCATATTGTTTCCCTTTTATAATGAACATCTTTCACATTTGAAGAACCTGAGTTTCCACAAGGTTGTGACTTTCCAGTGTCACATACAAACATGTGTCAAAATCCATGTCTGAGCCCAGGCCTCTGGACACACTTGAGGGTCATGAACAGGATGAATGCAGGACATTTTCTGTAGCCATCATCTTTGACCTATCAACCACGTCCAGTCTTGTCTGATTTCCAGGACAGCTCAGTCTTCTAGTTTCCCTTTTATGGCACTGGCAGCTCTTTCTTGGTTTCATTTGTGAGTTCCTTTTCATTCTGTTGGCTTTTGAAAGTTGGAGTGTTCATTGCTCTATACATATACCTCTTCTCTTTTCTGCTGACATTCATTTACCTATGTGCTTATATAATGGAATGAGTTTCAACACCATCATCATGATTCCAAAACTAAGATGTCTAGCCCAGAATGTTCTTAACCCTATACAGCCCTATTTTAATGTCCAGAGAGGATCCCAACTTTCAACTCTTCAACATGGTTTTCCTTATATTCACTAGAACTTGATGGTACTGTATATGTCATCTTAAGAGCAACTCCACCCTTCCAGTGGCTTAAGTCCAAAACCATAGCATCACCTTATTGCTCTCTCCCACACAGTTCCAATCTGTCTAAATCCTGTTGCCTACATCTTAAGAAAATGCCTGGGTTTGGGACATTTCTTACCTCTCCCACAGCTGCAACTTTGGCCCATTTCACTGTCAACTCCTACCTGGCTCATGGCCAGGGCGTTTCCTGGTGTGAATTCATCTACTAGAGTTACCTTGTGAAAGATGAGTCAAATCATGCTACTTGCAGCTTATAACCAATGCATTCAGAGTAAAACCAATGTACTTATAATAATATACAAGGTTGTACATGATCTGGGTTCATTAAAAAAATACTGCCACCTCTTGGTCTTTCTCTGGCTACTTCGTCTGTAGAGCTAGACAGCTGTCATTCTTACTGTTTCACCTTTTCTAGGCCATTCCTATATATCTGCATTGCCCTTTGTCCTCACACATACTTCCCTCAGTTCCCCTGGCCCACTTCATTCTTCTCTATAGCACTTTCTGCTCTTCAGCAAGTCTCTTTTTGGCATACCAACCTGTTTAACTGTCCACTGACCCTCTACTAGGATGTGTGTGGCAACAAGGCAGGAAGAATTGCTATTGCAGCTGTAGCATAGAGCACAGGTATGGGAGGACACCTGGCATATCTCGTAATCTGAGCAACTACTTTAAAAGTAACAGTATGTAATACAATAACCATTGTGAATTTCAGATCATCTTGTTTTGAATTTCCGTATAATTTTTATTGGTTTTTTTCCTCTCCTTAAAATAAAAATAACACATAAAAAAGTGACACATTTTCTAAATGTGGTTAATGAATGGAAAGGAGGGAGGCACAAGAATTTAGCACACACAGGACAAGGCATGGAGCTCAGTGCAGTCCCTAGTCCAGCAGTGTAGGCAATGTCGGAGACGTCTGAAGAGGGGAAAGTATATGAACCTATAAGCCAACATACTCATCCGTGAGAAGCTGTTCCCTTAGAATCCCCCAGTGCCACAGCTGTGCCTCAGGAGAAAATGCATGAGCTCTCAGAAACGTGGCAGATCATGAGCTAGGAAATACTTGCAATCAGCTGTGCAAATATAGAAGCTAAGTTCTATTCAATTTTTTGTGATAGCATACAAATGTAAAGTAAATAGAAAATAAAAAAAGAGAGAATAACTTTAAGTATCTTTTCATGGGAACATCCATTACAGCCTGTCACTGATGCCAGATTCCACCCACACAGCCCTGCTCCATTAAGCCCTTTCTATTTTTGGCAGCTATCCCAGGGTAGTAAGAAGAGCACAGACCCTGGACTCGGAGAGACTTGGCTCCATGCTGTTGTCATGCTATCTGCTCACTACACACTGTTGCTGGCTACAGAATATGGGTCACTTGTTTACCCTGCTGAGCCTCAATTTTAGCTTAGCATTGCATGGGATACGAAAGTCTGAAGTTTCTTTTTTTCCACCTTATAATAATATATATTTTCAGTACATAATGATTACATTTCTCGTGGGGAGTTGGTATATGCACATAATTCATCTTACTCCCCTCTTCTAACTCCTGTTCCCCTTCCTCTTTGCAAAAGCTCTATTTCCATTCTGAACTGATTTCTTCTTATTTCCATACCCTGAAAATACACAGGTATAGCAGCAAGAATGATCTTAAAGCCTGCTAGAAAGCTAATGTTCCACCTAAAATGTGTATTTTAGATAATGGCTCATTATCATCCATGTTCTGTTGTGCATTTGAAGTCAGAGCAGAATCTACCATGTCGATAGCAGCTACTGGGAAACGGAATCAAGAACTCCATTCTGACCTTGCCTGGATGTGTGTATTCATGAAGTGGTTCTGTTGTGTCCTGGTGTGATTTTCCTGGACTGCTTCTCCAGTCTGTCCCTGAAACTGCTCATGGAAGTCATTTTGGGAGAAATGGTTTAGGAAATCACTCTCCTTGGCTGTTATTTTTGAATCTAGCCCTATCAGTGCTTCTGTGTCCCCTCTAAGGTTTCACCAAGGCCAAGACAAGAATGGCTAACAGGCTCTTGTTTTAATTAATCTCATTCTGTCTTTAGATATCATGGAAGTAGGCTATGTGATACTGAACTGTGACTCAAGAATAAAACTGGAAGCTTGTTCTAATGGTTCCTTTTGTCATTTTGTACTCTATTTCAGTTTTTCCCCCAATTCATATCCTTATCCAAGCTGTAAGCACTTCCTCCCTCAGCAAGCAGTGCAATAGGACCACGGTCCTACTCGCATAGACGGTGTCCTGTTTTCCTCCCAAGCAGACCTTTTCCATCACTATGACAACAACAAATTGGAGAGGACTTGGTAATCGAGGTGGATTAATGACCTTCCGGGGAGATAACCATTGTGCAATTTAAACGGGCTTGTTTCCTGAAAGGTGTCTGCCTTCTCATCTGACTGTCTCGTGAGACAACCTGCCAAATCTGTCTCTGTGTTGGGATATTCCAACTACTGACATTTGTCGTCTACAGCTTAGTGACTGTGGTGTGATAGATCTGGGCTTTGCTCTGGACTTTGCCAAGCTTTAAAGATCAACAAATTATTTTAATATGCCATCAAGTTTGATACTCACTTCCCCAGACTGTGCTATGAAACAGCCCTCTTTGTTGTAAAGCCCAACTGAATCAAAGTTGAATCAGAGTGTTTAACTTCATGGAACCAGAGATACAGCTTAACCATACATATTTCCACCAAATTTTGAAGTATTTATGTATGGTGAAAATCACTAATTTCAATAGGTAAGCATATTTCTGTCTATCTAGCAATCCTCCAATAATAGAAATCTAAGATATAAGAAGAGAGCCCAGCTACTAGTAGATGGCAAAGGGCTACCTGCAGAGACTCAAAGAAATGGAAAGCAAGCTTCAGCACATGGCGCAGCTCTGCCTCTTGGCTGAGGACCTAGAAGAGAAAACTTTGTGTCCCACTGAAAGCTCATCCCAATGATCAAAAGTGGAGACATTTTAGAAAAATCTAGAGTTGGAGATAAGAAGAGTAGTAATTTGACAACCTATATGCTGCCTAGTTTGGGTTATCCCCACATGAATGCAATGAGTTCCAAAGAATATCTGTCTCAGCAGGCTGCTGCTTGGCTTTCTATGGCTCACTGGATCTGCCAGCCGGGGGGTGGGGGCTGGCTAAAGTGATGCTAGTCCCTAGCAGGGACAGAAGAGCCTGGCACCTGTTGCTTTCCTATTGGCCCCATTCTCAGATGAAGCGGTGCACACATCATGCCGTCCAACAGAAGTAGAAGGTGAGGGCCGTGGAGATAGCTCAGTGGTCTAAGTACCTGCCTAGGCAAGCACCTGGGTTCGATCCCCAATACCATAATCTGTGCCAACTCCACCTTGGGCATGCCAAACCAACCACTAAGACTGGGCATAGTGGCACACTGCTGTAATCCCAGCCCTGGGAGGCTAAAACAGGAGGATCACTATGAATTGGAGCTATTTAGTGAAACTCTGTATGAAATAATCATAATTTTTTTTAAAAAAATAGAAGGTAAACCATATATACTTGGACATTTTCTGGTGGGCCATATGAAAAAAGAAATAGGTGAAACTAATGGTAAGGCTTTTACTTGTCGAACACAGATTATGGTCTCACCAATAAACCTGAAAGTTATGGTATTTTTTAGTTCATTTTATATTTTTTCCTAGTAGGTCTTTGGAATCTGGTACATGTCCTATATGTGGACAGCACTTCTCAGTTTGGACCCAGCCCCACTCAAAGGCTCAGTTGCCACAGATGGCTGCTGGTTATCACTTAGGATCACACATTATAGAGGAAAGACAGCAGGGCCTGTGGGGGACACATGAGTTCTAAACGGTGGACTGTGTTAGACGGTTGGTTTCCAATCCTTTCCAGGCCTCAGTTATCTGACTGAAGGACAGGGTTAAAGTTGGGTGGGTGTCACAGAACCATCTGAAAATGCCCGCACCTTCCTCTCAGCGGGACATCCCCAAGAAGGGCTGGCTACTGATACCTCAATCTGTGTTTACAAAACATCTCTATCTCTTTCCATAGTGGCAGGTTGTGAGCAGAGGCTGGGACTTCATCCCAGAAAGGCTACTCTGAAACGTGGTCCCAGGGTATGGGTTGCTCAGTGTGATGATTGCTTAATCAGGAATTAAATTTTGCTATTGACCTGAGTGGTCTGACAATGAGCAGTGTGGCATAAATCAAACCCTTGACCCATGAACAGAAAGAGAAACTCTTTTGATTGATTTTGAGCAGGTGTATTAATAAGAAACTGCATACTTCCTCGGTCTCTTTCATTCCCAAGCCCAATAGAAGTCATGAGGAACTGTCCCCATCCAACCCATAATGCATGCACCGCAGCTTGGCTTTGTCTTGTGCCTAGTCTGGGTGGCCCTGGAGCAACTTGAAGTGCCTTTCCATTGCACAACTTACATACGCATTTGCTGAAACTGTTGTCTACTAAGAGTCATGACAGACAACTTTTGTTGTCACTGGTGTGATGCGGCACCTGCATTGATGAACCTCTTCACAACATGGAGAGAATGTCACACTCATCCCATCTGCTCTGCAGGCTGAGGGATTGTTCCTGTAGAATTCAGTTCTTCCCCATGTAACACAGGAATGCTCCTTCCACCTGGAAAGTGAGGATAATGTTGAGGGAATCCTGGAGCATCTCTCCAGAAAGTTTGAGATAAGTATAAGATGCGATGACAAATCATTCCACCTGGCCCTAGGGAAGAAGTAAAATGGTAAACCACTATCACATGCAGGTGAAGGTTCAGACAGTGGAGGGCAGGGCCAGAGGTAGAGGGGGCCAAGCAGCACCTCCTGCTGGCCACCAGGCCTCAAGGATGCCCGTGTCAGAATCCTTGCCTTTGTTTCAGGATAGCTTGAGCAAAACTGATTAGCTATAGAGTATCATTTAAATCTCCTCTTAAAGCAAATCCAAGTCTTTAATCATTATCTGCCCCAAACACCAAACAGCTCCAGATACACATACCAACCTCACTGAGAGACTTGTCAAGACTGAAACAGTAATTCACAAATTCACTAAAATTCCCTGCTCCACCGAGCAGTATGACAGCTCCAGCGACCGCGGTAACATTTCTATTCAAACTGGCTTTGGAGCCGAAGCTATAAATATCCTTGCAATATTTCCTGCTTCAGAACATAAAGACAGCTTTACAGCACTGATAAAATAGAAATTACTTTCTCTCTGAGGTCTTGCTGGAATTTTAATGTCTGTTTTGCAATAAAGCAGCTCCTACACAATTTGATTTGAGGGAAAGAAAACAAACGGTCTAATTTAGTTACAATAATGACTCTTCTTGTATTGTTTGCCCTACTTGCTTCTGTGGCTGCTGGCTGTTAAAGTTTGTATCACCAAGCAGAGGGGATGATGTTTATGAGAATATTAAAATGGTTTTGTTATTATTTAAAGATACATTGTCTCCGTCTCTCCACACCACAGAGAAACCAAAATAATTTTTTTAGGAGAATTAAAAAGAAGAAAAGAAAGTTTACAGCCCTTAATAGCACTTTGTAAAAATTGCTTGTTAGAACTGTAAAGCTATTGACCAAAGATGACACAAATTTAAAAGGCTTTTGAAATGTAAAAGATCATAACAGCTTTAATTATTCTGTACATGTTACTCAGCTCTTGTTAGTGCTTTCAAAGCTGAGTGAAGCATCTTTTTTTTTTTTTTTTAATAAACACCCCTCTTTGTAGATTTTGTGATCTGGAAAAAATGAGCAAAGGGAATCGCTTGTCCATAGACTGAGGGCAGGGGAAAGTGGTATTGAGAGAAGAGCTGAAACTGAGGCAGGCTGTCTGGGGAAAGAATTAAATTACTGGACAGAGGTAGAGTTTGCTTAGGGAATGTGATTAATCCGATGGTCTTAGACTTCTGGCTGAAGATGAGGATTAGGGCTGCAGTTCAAACTCATTAGGATTTGGGCTACCACCAGTTTGACTTTACACTTAGAAACGATTCTTCCCATCCATCTAGGAATGGGAGAAAATCTTTACCACCTATTCATCAGATATTAATCCTAGCAGGGGATTAATATCTAGATGATATAAAGAGCTAAAAAACTTAACAGTAAAAAACCAAACAACTCAGTCAATAAATGGGCAAATGAAGTAAACAGACATTTCTCCAAAGAAGAAGCAGAGATGCTCAGTAAATATATGAAAAAAAAAATTCAACATCTTTAACTGTGATGAAATGTATATCCAAATTATATCTTAGCACAGTTAGAACGGCTATCATTAAGAACACATGAACAATAAATGCTGGTAAGTGTTTAGAGGAAAAGTAACCCTTTTATACTACTGACGGGAATCAGTATGGAGAGTCCTTAAAAAATTAAAAGTAGAGTCTGGTTGTGGTGGCACATGCCTGTAATCCCAGCCCTGAGCAGGCTGAAAACAGGAGGATCACTATGAGTTTAAGATGCATACTGAGACCCTGTACAAAAAAAAAGATATGAAAAATTTAAAAGTAAAACTACCATACATAGGGCACAATGTCATACTGTTCAGCTACTAAGAAGAAAACAATCATGTGATTTTCAGGAAAATAGATGTAACTAGAGATCACCATTTTAGGGGAAATAACCCAGATTCAAAGGCAAGTATCACATGTTTTCTTTCATTTCAAATCTAGCGGGTAAATGATGACATGAAAATAGAAGGGAGCCTTTTAAAGAAGAGATGGGGATAAGAGGAGGAAGATGGGGAGCAGTGAAGGGCAGTGGGGACAGATAAGATCAAAGTATGATCTATGCATGCATGGATACGCCACAATGAAACCCATTATTCTGTGCAGTTAATATGTGCTAAAAAAAGACATTTCCCAGTCTGGAAAGATCTGTGACCCCACTGAAAACTCTGGCTTGTCAATGATTCTCCCCTAAGTCGGATGGCCACAAGCAAAGCTGCGAGGCAGTTTTCTTGCACAATCGGCTCTGATCTTCATTTATCCCCCACATTCTTCATCTCCTTTGCTGAAAACAGAGGCCATTGCTTTTCCTCTTCAATTTGTCCAAATATGCTATCTTCTTTCATCTAAATAATGTACCATTATGGTACATAAATACTGTACCATTTATGCCCACATCCCAGTATCCTAATGTACCAAAAAGCCACTCTTTTATTCTAAATCTGTCAATGTTTTTATAGTGTCCAACATATTATAGATACCTAAACTCTCTGATCTACAAAAAAAAAAAATTCAGGTATTGTATCCCTGGCTTTTTTCTTCCACTTGTCTTCTTAGGACCCTTTAAGTCCTCCCCAAAAAAGTGCCAGCATCTATTGGAGGGATCTGGGTGGTCTATATCTATATCAACCACAGTCCCCACACGCTTATCAATTTAACATAAGGAAGATGCATATATTAAGGAGTTTAATTGTTTTAACAAAGTTTGAAAAGTTCTGTTCTTTTTGCTTTTTTGGTACAGGGTCTCATGACTCAGGTTGGACTCATAGTGATCCTCCTGTGTCAGCTTCCCCAATGCTGGGATTACAAGTATGCATCACCACAGTATGGAGTACCGGGAATCAAACCTGGGTCCTGATGCTCGCCAGGCAGGTGCTTAGACTGCCAAACTATCTCCTTAGCCCCCAAAAATTCTACTCTTAACCACTCTTTTGCGTTTCACAAGAGGAAACAGAGGTGCAAAGAGGAGAAATGGCCACTCACATTTTCATAATTGAATAAAGGCAGAGTGGGAAAAAAAAAAACCAGTTTTCTCACTGTGGCAAGAGGAGAGGCACAAATCTCCAATGGGCTAATTCACATTGCAGTGAAAACATCTTTACTCATGTTACAGTATTTAATTTAGAAGCAACACAAACATTTAATAATGCAGGAAAAGTTGATATCATTTAATATCCTTCTATGATTTAAAAAAATCTGTTTAAACTCTAGACATAAAAAGAATGGGCCTCAATATAACAAAGATCAGATATAACAAGATCACAGCTAAGTAGCCTCAGTTATGAAAGTTGAAAACTTTTCTCTGAAAATCAGATATAAGGCAAGTATTTAACTCTGGTCAAGAACTTCCTAGCTGATTAACTTAACTAGCAGAAAGGAGAAAAAAGACATGAAACTTGGAAAGAAAATAGTTAAGTTACCTCTGTTTACAGATGCTATGATATGAATATATCCTGCCAAAAAATGAACTTGGATACTCATAAGGGAATTCAGTTTCAAAATATATAATCAGCACACTTAAAATCAATAATATTTCCATACATTAATGATGAAAAAGAAATTCGAAACACAATTTCCTAACAGATAAAAAATGTAAAATAATATACTTAGGAATTAATGAAATCATTTAGATGAAAGATCTCTACACTGAAAACTCCAAAACATTAATGAAAAAACTGAAGAAGACACAGAAAATGCAAAGATAGCCTGGGTTCTGGGGCTGGAACAATGAATATCTTTTATACTCTGAAGAGAGACATATAGATTCAAGATAATCCCTAGGAAAATCTAATAAAATTTTTCACAAAAATAGAGGAAAAAATGCTGAAGTTCATATGAATATGGGAAAGACTCAAATAAGCATGAGTGAAAAGAATGAAGTGGGAGACATTAGATTACCTGATTTCAGAATATGTTATAAAGCCACAGCAACCACAAAAACATGGGAGTGACATAATAACATGTGGACAGGCTCACAGGACAGAACGCAAGCTGGAGCCCAGAGCATGGTGGAAGAGCAGGAAAGCATCTCTACTGCCACCACCTCCCCCGCCAGCATCGGGCCCTGTAGCGTGAATGCCTGATGTGAGAGGAAATAAACGATGATTATAGAGTTGGCAAGAAGAGAACTAAGCAACAGAGAAAGAACCTCTGAGGGTGCTGGAGTGTAGCAACATGGGGAAGATAAGGAGGGAGGTGAGTCCCCCTGGGCTCAGGAAGGGACTGAGGTGTGAATTAAAGACTGTGGAGAGAAACTTTAATAAAGAAGGAGGTAGCTCCAAAGGCGCCTTCTGCCCGAGACAGGAAACACTGCATGAGAGGAGGAGTAGATCAAACCTACCCACACATGATGAGTGCTGGTGACCGGAGTTCTCCACAGAGAGACACAGCAGTGGAGGGGAGCAGCGGATGTGAAGGACTACATGGAAAACGGCACGAGCTGCTGGTGAGTGCCAAGTCCTCGGCCATCCCAGGAGAGATGCATTGGTGGGGCACCATGGAGAGAGAGTGATAGAATTCAGAGCGGATACTGGCTCCATCTTGCAGCTGGGCTCAGGACCACAGAAGGTACATTGAAGGCTGCAAGCCACCAAAGGGTACAGGCTTACTGCATTGTTGGGATAAATCAGTATTGCTCAGGGATACTGTCTCCATATGTAGTTAACCAGTGACAGCAGAGACAAACCTGGAAGTGAGTTTGTTGTTGCTGTTTTATTTTTCTTTCTCTGGTACTTTTTGTTGTTGCAGTTCTTTATTGTTTTACTTTGTTCTGTTTTCCTTTGTTTGTGTTTGTGTTTTTTTTTTCTTTCTGCTGCACCATTTTTGAACTTGTATTTATGAGAGTGTGAATGTGGTGTCCAGCCTCTTTGTGGTTGTGGTTCTGTTCAGTTCCTCTTTTTGTGTCGTTCTCCTCTCCCTCCAATCTTCTGCACCATTTCTCAAACTTAGCATGATTCCTCTTCCAGGATTCTAATCTTTTCCTCTTCTTCTACTTCTCTATTTTCTCCCTAACCTATTTTAAATTTTAATCCCTGAGACAAAAATTGATATGTGACGGACTTGTACACAATTTTCTGGTTTGATTTAGGTTTTGTTATATAATCACAAATCTAGTTCTTACAGTTAAAAGTGGCAAATTAACAGTTATATTAGTTTGTCAGTTTCTAAGCTGTATTTTGTTATTGTTATTTGTACTACTATAGCCAAAAGTGACATAATTGTTCTAAATAGCTATTAAGAACACCATCTCAAGAATTAAACTAAAAAAGAAAAGAAGAAGAAAAAAGAAAATGAAAAGACACTTAAACAAAATGCAGTCTGAAACACCAACAAAGGCACACCCAAAGGTTTGAGGAGGGACAATCTGAAAACTACCCATCTGGCCTCTCTGAAGTGGTAACAGCAAAACAACTGAATGAGGCTCTAGAAAAATATCAGATAAGAAATAATCTCTCACATAATTGCAAAAATGGTGTCCACAATAAGAACCATACGTGGTGATTCAGCAGAAGATACAGACAAAAAATAAAGGAGCTTAATAAAGTTATGAAAGGCTTGAATGCTTACCATAGAAGATTCAAACAGATATGTAAAAAAATTCAAGTTCCATTGAAAGTATTTGCAGCAGATTAAGCCAATGTGAGGACTGGATTTCAGAGACAAAAGAGAGGCTTGAAGTTAGCAAAAAAGAAAGATTTCTTAAAAATACCAAGCGTGAGAAATTAAAAAAAAAAAAAAAAGCAAAAACTCTGGATGTAGTGGCACGTGCCTATAATCCCAGCACTTGGGAGGCTGTAAACAGGAGGATCATTACAAGTCTGATCTATGCAGTAAGACTATATGGACCCTGTAGACCCTGTTCTAAATTTAAAAAAAAGGAGAAGTCAGAGGGCTGGGGAGATAGCCCAGTAGAATAAGTACTTGCCTGGCAAGCGCAAGGTCCTGAGTTCAATCCCT
>NDGM010330031.1:0-13306 GCA_002564305.1 Octomys mimax | reverse complement strand
GTCCTAGCAATTTGATTTGAAACTGTCTAATTGCTATGTGTTTATCAATAAAATTCTGAAAAATATAAATAAATTATTCAAGGAAAGAAATATCAAAGAAAGAATCTATCAAGCAACCTGAAAGGCATGACCACAATAGTGGGAAAAAGACCAGACAAGAGTGGCATCCCATTGAAAAACAATGTGCAGACCATTTGTGCCAAGTGCTGCTGGGCCAGGAAAAATGATCATAGAGCAGTGGGTCTTGGATCCAGAAAGTCATCAATAACCCCTCCAAGAGTGGTTTCAATGGAGATGAAAGCTGTTGGGGGTGAGATTGGGGGCAATTGAAAGAAGAGTGGCCAGAGCCTCATGGCCAGCTATTGGGTTCACCTGGGGGAGTCCTTGTGGGGCTCTGGCCATAAACAGTGAAAGGAAATAGAGTACCAGAGGACAGAGCAGGTGGAGAGAAGCCCTGTGGCTTTCTAGAAAGGGGAGCTAATGGCACATTTGCATGTGATGGTAATGGTATATGGTGGGAGCTGGAAGAGATGAGACCCAGGCCCAGGGGAAGGCTGGGCTCAGGTCTGGGTGACCCTGAGTAGGGAAGGCAGAGGATATGGACAGGGTTCCAGGAGGCAAGGGCTTGGGCGTGGTGCTTCCCATTTGCCACTATTGTCTAAGTAAGTCAAAGCAAGACCTCCAATGGAGGATGGGGGTGTGGAGGAAGACTTGGAGCTCAGAGGAGCAGATAGGCTAGGGTGAAGGTACTTGATAAAGTAAAGACATAGATAGGATGCATGGCCTGGAGAACTGTTTTCCTGTGCTGATCCAAAAAGTAAGGGAAGAATGCAAGACTTTGGGCTCCAGGAAGACAGCGTACTTTCTTCCTCTTGTCTTTATTATGCTGTCCAAGTCCCTGGCATAGAACACATGAATAAGCACATGACTGGACCCAGGAGGGGGATGTCTGAGAGCCTGAAGTGTTTCCCTTTGGGCCACTATAGCCACCCCTATAAGACCATAGACCCTGTGCTTAAGACCCTGGTGACAGCCACCTTGCAGGAAGTTGATCAACTCCAGGTGTCTCCCTTTGTTCTCTGCTGTGGAAAGTGATCCTTTGTTCCTGACAACCTCAGTGAGCTCTGTGGCCTGAGCTCCACCCTGCCATGTCCTGAGCAAGCAAGTATGCCAACTGCCCTTGTGCCTCCCTACTTTCTCAGGCCCAATGGGTGCTCCATGCACTGGGAGGATGCAGAGCCAAGGACAAGAGGTGAAGCCAGTCCTCCTCACCCACCTCTGCTCACACGGTGCAGATCTAGCCTGCTCACTCCTACCAAGGAATCGAATCTTCCCAGAAGCCCTTGTCCTGGGCTTTTGTACATCAGTAGGACCCACCTGTGCCTCTGCCTCATTAGCACCTGCATGATGGTTCCTGTCCTATCAAGACAGGTGACTTGGACCCAGGAGAGGTCTGGGAGTGAGGCCAAGTACCAGATCTTTATAAAGTGCCTGAAGAGAAAGAGGGAGGGAGGGAGGGAGGGAGGGAGGGAGAATGTGTGTGTGTGTGTGTGTGTGTGTGTGTGTGTGTTACTGGGAACTATGCTGAGGGTCTTTTACTGAGCTACATCCCCAACCTCCACCCTGTTTTTTGGAGACAGGTCTCACTATAATGCCTAGGTAGGATTTGAATTTGTTACCCTTTTGCCCCCTCAATGCTAGCATTATAGTAGTCTCTAGTTCAGGATGTTTTGAAAATATAGCCAAGGCTACAAACCACTTAATTCTCTATAAAACCAGAAAAATCCTGCCCTTCTTATTATGAGGAACAGAAAACAAAGCACAGCTAGCCCTGACTGAGCAATGCCAGGTGCCTGGCACTGCATCTGCCCTGGCCTCTGCAGCAGTCTAGTTCCTGAAATGAGGCATGCACTCTCAGGCTGAGTGGACCTGGTCTGGGCACTGAGCCATAAAGCAGTAGGCAGAGTGAGACTCTGAGCCAAGGTCTGTGTGGCACTAAGGCAGCTTTGCCATTGCACCAGGCAGGCACAGTGGACTTCTCTTTGAAGGGGCTGCCTCCTAAATCCTCTGTGCAGAGCAGTGCTCTTGGCAGGAGGGTGGAGAGATTTGCTTGCTGAGCTGTGAACATGGAAGCAAAAGTTGGATAGATGGTAAAGTCCCACCACCACCTGAAGGTGATGGCTGTTGTGACTGGGAACTTCAGAAGGTGGAAAATAATTTAACTGGAGCAGGAAGAATCAAGCCAGGGGAGGAGGAAGCAGGGATGCTGGGGAGGATGCTACACTAGTCTAGGCAGGGGGAGGCTGGGGCACCAGCCACCAACACCCAGAGCAAGGCATATAAGGTGATCCCCTGCTGCCTGGGGGCCTCAAAGCCCAGTCTCTCCCACCTCAGCCAGCAGCACTCCGGAGCACCCTTGCCTCCAGGAGACTACATTTCACTGCAATTTAAACCATTAGTGTGCTTCATCAGAGGCTAGGAGTGGCTTTTTAAATATCTGGGGTTTTAATATATATATTTTAGGGAAGGCTTTACAGGGTGCTCAGGATCTCACTACTAGATTGAACTCATAGTGATCCACCTGTTTATAGCCTCCCAAGAGATGGGCTTACAGCCACGTGCCACCACGCCCATTTTCAATTGCTGTCTCAGTGCACCCTGGGGGCGGGGCTGGCACTGCAGGCCCAGGGATCAAACGCCCAGCCTTAGGAGTGTCTTGAAAAACAGAGCATCTCTTCCCTAAGGTGAGTGGAAAACACACCAGAGCTTTCTCTTCTAATATAAACTAGACAAGGAGATGCAGTGAGGCTGGCAGAACCTGCCAGAGAATGCTAATAGACTCGATGAGAAGAGAATTATGGAAAGAGACAGCTACATGAGGCAGAGGAGTGAGGGAAGAAAGAGACTCAGTACTGCCAGACACTAGTGGCTTGGGGTGGGGCTGGGATCATAGTCAGCAGGTGCCACCCAGGGGCCGGTGGGCTCTGTGAATCTCTGCCTGGAGCCCAGATAGATAAGACCCCCAGAGGTAAGCCTCTCACTCCTGCACCCTTCTGGGTATCCTTCGCATCCTTTTATAGTGACCCTATTCATTATGGAGTATCCTGCTCTGGAATGGAATGTATGGTGTTTCTGGGCATGGCTAGTGGTGGGGGAGGAAGGACGTGACCTAGAAACATGGAACCAGGGGAAGAGGAAACCACCCAGGGCAGCTACACCCCACCAGTGGCCAGGACCAGGTGAGGCTGTCTTGGATCATGTCTGCTATTAAATATTATCTCAGCAGTCAGAGGCCCCATGGAACACTTGGTGTATGACAGGGTGTTTTGCTTTTAAAATATCAGCTTCTTTCCCTTTTATCTTTAATTTTAAAAAATCGCTGGTTTCTGACTCACAGGCTCAAAACAGCCTTTGCTGTTACAGAGGCTGGGATTGTAGAGGTGGTGCAGGCAGGCTAGAACTGTTCTGAAATAGAAAATCAAAAACCTAGGGAGATGGAGAGGGGATGGGAGGAGATGGAGAGGAGAGAGGGGAGGGAGAAGAGAGAGAAGCAGTGCAAAAAATAAATGCAGAGTTAATGTTAAGCTGGTCTTCCTAGCTTCCCTGAGAGCCCTGGCCCTGGAAACACTTGGGGGCCAGAAGTGAGGAAAGCAGGGGTCCCTGACTTTCTGGTGACAGCCTATTTGTCCTCTGTCAGAGAGCTTTCCTGACCACAGGATGCACTGGTTGTACTTGTCACAGAGATGCTTCTGTCAGAGGCCCCTGAATCCTAAGCAGATACCATGTTGTGCAGAGCAAGAGGCTTTTACTTCCCCAGGGAGGGCATGATCACTCTCAGGAGGGTGACTGCAAGCAGTCAGAGGTTGGGGCAGCAGGGCTGGGGGTGGGGGAGAACAAGCCCAGATGGCTTCAAGAGAGGACTCTCTTCTCCCCTCTCATTTCCCTCTCCCTCTCCATTGCTTTTTCTGTCCCTTCTTGCTTCCCTGCCCTGTTCATTTTTATCTCATTGGCTCTCCTTCTGTGTCTCCATCCCTCTTGCTCTGTTTGAAATGTTTTTCTCTTTTAAAATAAATGGCTGAGCTTGTGAAGCTGGAAATCAAACACCCTGGTGACACACATGTGCTCCAGGGCTCTTTCTCTGCCTCTGAGGTCCTGGTGGAGAGGAAGGGCAGGGAGGAGCCAGTGCAGTTCAGGTGAGACAATTAGTACAAACCCTGTAGTTATGGGATGGGTAATGATTTGGAAGATGACACGGGCAGGGAAAGAATATTCAGTCACAGACAGACACATGCCAGGCAGAGTGCAGTGGGATGCCCAGCAACTGCTCGTGTTCCCCAGTGCTTTGAAGTGGAGAATAGGGCACACACTAATGAAGGACAAGTACAAGAGGCCCCTGCTCTTGGCCCCAGGAAGATCATCTCTTCCCAGCTCCTAACAGTTCTGTCTGAGGGACTGTTCTTGTCTCAGTGATGCTGGAGGTCACAGGGGCCATGAGAAGGTCTGTACAGCCAGCCAGGGGGCACCACTGAAGCCTCACCTTTGTCTAGGCCTATTCATCCCTGCTGAAAATGGGAGCTCACCTGGATGAAGGCAGGAGCCAAGTAGGAGGGGCAGGAGCCTCTGCCCTCCAGGGTTGGCCTCAACAGGCTGGATAGGCTGAGGTGTCTGTGCTCCTCTGCACACTGAGACCTATGAATTCTCCTGCTCTGAGGGAGCTGGAAGGAAGAAGCAACTGAATGAGAAGGGGATAAGGAGACACAGACAGAAAATGAGACACAGAAGCAGTCACTGCAGAGCTCTGTCCTCATCGTGGCAAAATCCCTGCCTGTCCCCATCTCACGGAGGAGCAAGCAGAGGCCAGAAAGGAGGAAGTGATTTTCCAGGGGCCATGAGGACACATGGCCCCAGCACTGCACTTCATGGCAGTTTAGGAGAGGTGGAGGCTAATTCAGGCCCCATGGGCAGTGTCACAGTGGGAGATTCCTTCCCACCACCCTGTGCAGCCTGAAGAGGTGACATTTGAAATAGCAGTGGGCCTGTTGCAACCACCTCTGTTAGAGGTATTCAGTGGACAGCGTGAGGCCACCCTCCAAGGAGGTGGCCATGGATAGATGAGGTAGGGCTGGTGAAACAGGTACCCAGAGCATCTTTGAGTGGCTACCTCTTCCCTACCACCACAGAAGGACTGATGCTAGGATGCTTTATGTGCTGTAGCCTTATGGTACTGCAGACAGAGGTGGGGCTTCTGGGGTGTCACCTGGACAGGCCCTGCATGGGAGGGGTCATACTGAGCAGACAGGAGCAGGACAGGCCTCAGGATGTCCCATCACAGCAGTGCATGAGCACTACCACAGGTAAAGTGCATCACCCACTGAAACCTGGCATCATTATGCCCTCAGGCAGAACTGACAGGTGGCTTTATGCACACCAATGTCATCCCAGGAATTGGCTTCAGATAGGGGCTCCTGATGTGAATGGCCATACACAGAGCCCATGACTGCCATGTGGCTTTCACCTGCTCCTCCACTCAGCAGTGATGGAACTGTGCCACCATGTGACTAGTGAGCTACATCTTGCAAACACCTGTGGAGAAGGAGGAAAGCATGGAAGCTACAGAGCCACCTGGCAAGTGCTGTGGGCCTCACGTGTGTGTCAGAATCATGTGTAGTGTCTCTGCTCAACTACTTGTGCAACAGACCTGCACCTCACTGTACACACAGCAGCACAGGGCTTGGCAGTCCAGCAGCCTAACCTTATTACCCAGTGCTAGACATTTTTGGAGCCAATTTTTCAAAATCAAGAGCTTCTTATCCTACTGGAAGTTCTGGACTTCCTGAGTACCTGCCTCCACCAGGCTGTAGGACAGCAGAAGCACAGGCACCTTTGAGATCCAGCACAGTCCCTTGGTTCCCCACAAAATATCCCTGCCACTCCCATCATTGCCCTTGGCCCTGGTCTGACCTCTGTGGCCCTGTGACATGTTCTTTCTGGTCTCTGACAAACAGCAACTCCTCAGCTCAGGGAAGGGTGGAGGTAGCCTGCTACAGCAAGGAAAGTTTGTCCAGGGTCTGCACATCACTCCCCGCCTGCAGATGACAGATGATGTATTTCTTTAAGGGACACTTAGGCTGGACATGTAGATCTGGTCAAGGCAACAAATAGAATTCATATTGCCTGATTCTGAGCTCCTGGGAACCCTACCCATCATGTCCAGAGTCTGGCTGGGCCATGCTGAGATGGAGGGAGGGGCAGGCAGGCCCTCCTCAAGACTACTTTTGGGAACCAGAGGTGGAGCCTCCTTCTTCAGGCCCTGCTCCATGGCTGTTTCCAGGGTACCCATGAAGAGCCATCCCATGTACGAGAAAGGAAGATGGGCTGGGAGATAACCCCTTGCCCTAAGAAACCTAAGGTTGTATTTTTTCAAGGAAAAATACAAGAAGGTCACATGTGGCCCTATACATGAGCTTCTGACTGGCTTTACAGCTCAAAGTCAGGGAGAAAGGCCCCATCTAATGCTGAAAGTTGAGCATTCCAGTTGAATGACCTAGGGAGGAATTTGAGCATGCAGAAGGTGGTTCTAGGGTTAGTTTTTAAAATATCTCCATCAGGACGGGTGATCAGATAGGGCAGACAGTGGGGTTTACTGTCTGGAAAGATAAAAGTCATGCCACAGCTGGAAAGCTAAAAGGCATGCTATAGCAGGACCACTTTAAGATGGACTATCTGCAGGATGCTTTCCTGCCTTCCTGTTTCACCCGTGGTCAAACAAGAGTTGGTAAGATGGGGTTGAAGCAAAGTTGAGTAGGTTTCTCCACAGTATTTCAAAGCTACACTGACAAGGATTGTAAAGCACCAGGAATGCAGAGAAAATATGAAACTGCCTGAATTTGTTTGTCTGTGGGTTCTACCTCTGCCTTCTCTCTTTTTCTTTGAATCTAGGAGAGTACCCATTGGGCTGGGGAGGAGATAGAGCAGGTCACCAAGCTAGGCTGTGCAGGGCCCTAGGTGCAGCTCCACTGTGCAGGGACAGAGAGTGTCCAGGCATACAGTGACATGAGGGGTGCTAGTACTTTGGAAAGGTGAGACACTGGGGAGAGAGGTGGAGGGAGAAGGTGCAGCCCTGGAGCAGCCAGGGGAGAGGTCAGAGGGGAGAAGAAGCATCCAGTTGCTTCTCCCCTCTCCCACACTGGAGGGGATCTATAAGACAGGGGATTCCAGTTCAGCAGAGGTGGTCACCATGTTGGAGAGCAATCCTACCTCAGGTGCAGAGTGGACCCTGTTGTCTCTAGGAGCAGAGGCCAGGGAGGGCAACTCCAGCTGTGCATGCCTGGCCTTGGTGCCTGCATTGCCAGGGGAGCAGAGAGGAGCTGTGAGTGCCACAAGGACCAAGAAGCTATGGCTTGCCTTTTAGCTTTCCAAATATTGTCCCATTTCGGATTCCTGTAAAAGTCCATCTTGCTGCTTAGGCTGGAAGCTTTATTATAAATCAAATTCCCAGAGCCGCTCAGAATGGGACCAAACCCTGGCTTTGCTCTGTAGTTAGTGCAGCCTCTGTCAAGCCATCAAAATCCCTAAGCCTCAGTTTCCTTATTTGAAGATGGAGCTAATAATAGCATTCCCCTCATGGAGAAGTGAGGTCCAAGGAGCTGAGAGGTCAAATTGCTTTGTGGATGCGATCTCATGCCTGACACAATAAGAGCATAAAAATATTAGCTATCATTAATTTTAATATTAATATTAATGAGATGTTATATTATTTGTAATAAAAGTTGGGTTTAGATTACAGAATTTTTGAATGCAGTTTTGTTACTTTTAGGTGCATACAATGACCCCTATTGGTCAAGCTGAACATTGGCAGGTAGTCTTTGGGTCTGGAATAATGTCTGCATGACTCACTATGTATTTCAGGCTCATCTTGAACTCACATCCATCCACCTTCCTCATCCCCCAAGTGCTGGGATTACAGGTATTGTATTCCCTACCACACATGGCTCTTGGTTTAGAATTAGTAGCTTGCTCCTGTATCTCAAAAGGTGCTTTTCAAGTACTTATGACTTGCTGTGGTTCCATAGTCCCAAGGAGAAATTGGACCTGGTCTCCAATGTTTATTTTGATGATGTAGATTTATCACTGAGCCACAGGGTTGAAGTTGCAGTCTGGGTCACCAACCAGGAATAAAGGACAAGAGAGGAATATACAAGGCACTGGCTGCTGAGAACACAGTTCAGGAGAAAAGGAGAGAGAGAGATCAGAGAACCCAAGATTCCCATTCCTCAGGGCTGGTAGAAGAGAACAGAGCTCATGGTTCAGTCTCTGAGTGATGCAAATATGTCAGGACTTCAGGTTCCTCCATTTTTGCCTCTTCCAGAGTAGCAGAATTGTGGGTGGGTAGCCAGATGGACTACAATTCCCAGCCCCCTTTGCACCAGGTCAAGTTCTGGCCAATGGGAGGGGAACAGAAGTGACACATGTTCATCTAAGGCAGTGTTTCAGACAATGGTTCCATGTCCTCCTTAGTCTCTTCTCCCTACCCTGCTTTAGCTAAGAGATGACTGAGACCTAGCTTCACCCACAGAGATACTGACAACCCCCTAAGCAGAAGAGAAGGAACCTGAGTCTCCATATGACTATAGGAAGAAGAGCAACTTAGCCAAAATTATTACAAAAAAAAGAGAAAGGCTCAGTGCTGAGAGAAAGGAAAGGGATGCAAAAATACAGAAAGTAACAAAAAGATTCTACTGCCTTGACCTGTGACACTGGGGCTTCAGAGAGTTTTCATCTCACCTCCACACTGTCACACCACATACCCATGTCCTGACCTCCCTGGCCTACACTTTCCCAAACACCACAAACGTCTGCACTTCATGCTGTATCTCAGCCCAGAATGGCTTTTCTCCTCCCTGACTGGTGAAAAGCCTCTCCCCATTCTAACATTCTCTGGGGCTTCTGTTGCTAGGAAAGGGTGCTCCTTCATTTTCTGTTTGGACACTACCTGATTTGTATTCACATTTGGACACCAATACTGAGCATGAGGCCCGGAAAAAGTGCTTCGAAAATGTTCATTCAACAAGCACCCATCAGGCCCCATTAGGAGGACAAGACAGAGTAGGGATGAACACATTTATCTTTGTGCTTGGGTAAATTCCAGTCAATGGGTAAAGTAGACATTAAACAAAATGCACAGAGAGCTGATTGCACAGAGTGATGAGCTATGTTTAGAAATGATCTGGGCCTATTGACAGAGTCCTCGGGGTTCAGGAGGCTCATGAAAATCTCAGTGGCATTTAGGTGGCAACTTCACATGAGTAGAGTCAGAGAGGTGCAGCAGGCTGTCTGTTTTGGAGAGGTGGGGTGCTTTGGGCAGAAGACACAGTCTGTACAATCCTTGAAGATTTGAAGGAATGGGATGGGTGGTCAGTGGGTAATGAATGTGGGCAACATAGTTGAAGACAGGAAGGGGCAATGACAGGGATTTGGGATGTTGACTGCTTGAGCACCTCCCAGCCACTAAAGGCTTCAGATGGACATGGGACTGGGTCGATTTCCATCCCAAGGGAGTAGGCTACTGCAGTGGTGAAAGTGGAGGCTTGGGGAGGGAAGGAAGCACGAATGTGGTATAAAGTGGGTTAGAGGTGATGTACACAGGGGGATGTCTCAGTTACTTTTTCTTTATTGCTAGGACAAAATACCCAAACCTAAAATGAAGGAAAGAAAGGTTTATTTATCTCACAGTTATTGGAGGTTTCAGTCCATACTCAGCTGGTTCCAAGGCAGAGAGCCACATGTCAGAGAACAGCAGTTCCTAGTGATGGAAAACAGCAAAACAGCATGAGCAAAAAGGAAGAGTAGTGGCAACAATGGCAAGTCTGTCTCCCTTATGTTGTATTCAGGCTATCTGCCGCAGGTTCAGTGTAACACTCACACCTATAATCCCAGGAGAATTTACACCCATAATCCCAGCAGCACTCACACCCATAATTCCAGCACTGGATCATGAGTTAATCACAAACTCTAGAAGTTCACTCTGTGAGTGCTTGAGTCATTGTGAGGGCACCTAGACACAAACCATAACAGTAGAGAAAGTTTCTAATGGAGCAGAAAGGAAGGAGTGAGAGAAGGGGGAGGGCAATAGGACCAGCATCTGTGAGAGACTTCCCTAACGCCCCACTGGAGCTGTGGCAGCAAAGCCAGATAACTGGGCAGAGGTGCCCAACAATGATGCCATGGTAGTTAATCTTGGCATCAATTCAACCAGCTTGGCTTGATGGAGATTACTAGATTACTAGGGCACACTTGGTGTACCTGGCTGGGTCATGCTAGTTGCACATTGGGGGCTCTATCTGGTCCCCACCTCCTTCCTCTCTGGCTCTTTCCTTCTATTTCTGCTTCCTGGCTGCCATGCATTGAGCTTTCCTCTCCCATGTCTTGTTGTCTCCTTCTGCCTTGGAGTCAGTGGGCCATGACCCAAAACCCCCAACATCAGGAGCCAAAATGAGTCTCCCCTGTTTGAGTTTGCTGAGGTCCAGTATTTGCCCCAGTGGCCTCTGTAAACACCACTTCCCATAACATTTCTCTATTAATAGTATCAACAATGAGACAAAAAATGGCTGAAGATGGTGCTTGGAATAATGGAAACAACATACCAGTTCATCAGTATGTGACTGGCTAAGTAAAATCAGAGCTCAATCTAAATAGACCACTAGATGACCAAATTAAAGAATGAAGAGTCTCTTTACAGATTAATGAAAAAACTGCTAAAGTTATTAAGTAAAAAACCAAAGTGGGGCATGGTGGGTGTTGGATGCAACCATTTGTGTGGAAGTGGGGGAAATAGAAGAATATAAATATACAAACACATAACAGAAATATTTCTCTTGAATATAAATAAACTATCTCCAGAAGACCACACAGAAATAGAGCTACATGTCTCCAGGAAGGAGAATCAGATAAAAGGAGACTTTGAACTTTTATCTTTTGGTGTCAGATTTTCAGCGATACAGATGCATTAAAACAATAAATACTTGACGAGAAATATGAATTTAAGATGCAGAATACACTCCACCCTCAAGATAGGCAACAGATGTACAGAACATGAGCATCTGAGGAATGATGGCCAGGGGTGACCCTATTGTGCTCTGATGAGGCCAGGCTCACTGTCTGCCCTCACCTAGCCCTTGGCCAATCCCCCCAATCCCCAGCGCTGGGGGTCCTGACTCTCTGCCCTTCTACAATATAAACCTGAGTATAAAGTCAGGCTCTACTATCAGAGCAGATTCCTACAGTTTCAATTGCTGCTATTAACATTGATTTTTTAAAAATCACCTAATATATAGAAAACATATGGACAGTTATGCAGCAGCAAATAGCCTAAATCAACCCTCCCAAAGGTCAGAGTCCCCAGCCAATTTAATTTCCACTAAAAAACAGCTCAGAGGGCTGCAGAGATCGCTCAGTGGTGGAATAAGTGCTTGCCTGTCAAGTGAAAGGTCCTGAGTTCAATCCCTTATACCACCAAAACAAAAACAAAAGAGCTCTGCATGTCATATATTACCCTCTCATGCCTTTGGGAACCCAGAACCAGTGAATCTGTCAAGCATCCCATCTCTGGGAAAAAGAAGCAGAAGTATCCCCTAGTTTCTGTACATTAGTGCCCCCCCCAACAGCCCATTTAGGTGAGCAAGACCCTGCATCTAATCAGGGAGGGGCAGTGAAGGGGGATGAGGCTCCTGAGACCCCATGAAGATAAAGGAGACACCTAAGGTCACAAGGCAACCTAGTGGCGGGACTGGAATTTGAACCAGGCAAAGAGTATGTGTCATGAACAAGGCTGGGTTCCAATGACAGTGACAATAATTAGAATGATCATGACTGACACTGAGGGCTAATGCATACCAGGTCCTGTTCTCAGTATTACTCACAGTCATTCACTGTCACACCCACAGACAAGTATTATTATTGTCCATATTATAGCTAAGGAGGTAAGCACAGAGAGGTCTTGTGGTCTTCTCATGATCTCACAGCAAGTAAGTCACAAAACTGTGGTTGAACCCACACAGTCTAGTGCCTGAAGCCCATGTTACATCTGTACTCTCATGGGAAGGTTGAGGGACTTCAGGTAGAAGCAGCAGACTGAAGCTGCATGTGGTGGCCCATGCCTGTAATCCTAACATCCTAGGAGGCTGAGGTAGGAGGATCACAAGTTCAAGGCCAGTCTGGGCAACTTAGTGACTTAGTGTCACTAGCCTGTAATCCTAGAACATTGGAGACCGAGCAGGAGGATCACTGCAAGGTTAAGGGTAACCTGGGCTATGTAGTAAGTTCAATGCCAGCCTGAACTAGACCTTGTCTCTAAAGCAGCAAAAGATAAGAAACAAAGAAGGGCTGGGAATGTAGCTTAGTACCATGGCCCTTGGTTGAATCTCCAATAAAGCAAAAAATGAAAATAAAACATGCAGTCTGTGATTGTGTTCAGAGGGCAGAGGGGAAAATGTCAGAAGAGATTTTTATAACTACTTTTTAGACTTGTTGGGACACCTCAGGAAGTCACTTTGCCGCACTGACACCCCTCTGTGACCTGGTAGGAGAGTCCTGTACTCTCCATCCTCCTGCTCCTAAGACTGGAGTATTTTCATCTTTGTCAGTGGCCTGGGGCTGAGGGGAAAACAGCTTGGAAGATAAGGAGGAAAATACCATTGGGAAATATGGTGAGAAACTCGAGTGCTTGGACCTTGCCATGGTCCTCATCACATGTGGACAGGCAACAAGTAACACCAAGAAAAATAAACCCAGTACAGTGTCCCTGACAAGTGGCAGCCCATGAACTGGACACTAATCCAACCCCTAACACCCCCTGCCTCCAAGACTCCAGCTGCTTGCATCCTTACCAGGGTAGAGGTGGGGCATAGAGAGGGATTTTCAGCACCTAGCAGGTTGGGTCAGGGTGCTCCCCTATTGTGTCTGAATCCAAGGGCTAAAGGCAGCACTGTAGGGGAGGTGCAGTGGACCCCAGAGAAACAAGAGTTCCACCTTTTGGTCCTGACTTGCCTTCAGCGAGGTGCTGCACCTCACAGCTCCTTCTAGCACTCACAAACCTTCTAGAGAAAACCAGCTTTATGCTCAGTTTGTTGACAAGGAAGCTGACATTCCAGAAACAGGGAGCTCCTTGTTCAAGAACACCTGGGTGGCCAAGGTTGGACTGGGAACCAGAGCCAGGGCCATGTGCATCCAAAGTCATTCTGCACAGCAGCTCACTGGGGTCAGTTTCCACTGAGGACCATGTGGATGAACTGCATGGGCTTGTGTTGCT
>NDGM010329666.1:0-10898 GCA_002564305.1 Octomys mimax | reverse complement strand
TTTTTTTTTTTTTTTTTAATTTGAAAGCTTGGAATAGTGGTACATACCTGTGATCCCAGAATTCAGGAGTTTGAGGCAGGAGGGTCATAAATTCAAGGCCAGCCTGAGCAATATAACAAGTTTAACCCTAGGCTGTACTACTTGGCAAGACCCTGACTCAAAACAACAAAAATACTCAATGTAAAATATAAAAGATCTTGTCTTTTTTCTAAACCGTTGACATCTGTTTCTGAAACAGACCCCTGCTTCATTTTGTCTGTTTTAGTCTGGGAACAGATGTGAACTTTGTAGATGTACTCCATGGTCACTAATGCTGACTGTTCATCTTTCTCATGAATGTCTGGCATATTTCACTTAAAATGCATGGTATTGCATGTGCTTTCTCTGTTGCCTTGGCCTCTGCTATATCATTTTTTTGCTTCCAGATAGCGGTGGGTGTGCTCGCAAACGTGCTGCCATGTCTGTTACGTTAACATCTGTGAAGAGAGTTCAAAGTTCTCCAAACCTATTGGCTGCAGGTATAATATCACTAACTCACAGCATATCACACTTGAATGGCTTTACCTGACCTCTGTCTCTTTCCAGAATTATCTTCTTTGGATGAGCATGGTGGCTATAAATAGGCTTTGATAAGTTATTTTTTTCTTGTCCCCAAAATAGCCTCTGTCTTTTCTATTTTTGTTCTAGAAGTAAAAAGCCAAAGAAAACTGATATCTACTAGAAAATATTTAAAAATTAATTAGAAACTACAGTCATTTGCCAAAAATATGCTGAGTAACTGCAAATGTTAATAACTATTTAAGTTTCTGTTATCCGATGGAATAAAGTAACATGATAGCTCACTAGATAACTCATGTGTTCCATTGGGGACCCAAAGGGTCAAGAAGAGAGAATTGCTGGAAAATGAATCTTAATTAGGCTGCTTCTTCACCAAAATTATAAAAAATAGTAAAATATTCATTTTGAAAAAACATGTTTGCTGTGGTCCAATAAGCAAAAATCCTTCTAATAGACCAAATTCTTGACCAATCAAAATTAATTTGAAGTCACAGATAAAAATATGTCCTAGAAGACAATAGGAGGGGTGACACTTCAGTATCCACAATAGTGAGTCTCTTTATAATAAATTTCTGTCATGACATAACCAAGCCTGCAAGCCCAGTATGCATTAGGAGAAGGCTAAAGCTAAGCAAGCCTAGCAAAACCCTGTGCCCAGACCTTGAAGGATGTTGAAACCTTTTGAAGGCTGGTTTTTCTGTTTGGTTGGTTGGCTCCTTTCATTGTTCTCTTGTTAATCACAGCTTTGAGGTTATCTTGGTTTTACTTATAAAGTTAATTTGTTTTGGAACAGAAATGGGAAAATATTTAAAGAGTCTTTAATTTTAATTTTTATATTCCTATTAGACTTTTGCACTACATACATTTAGCAATTGATTAAATATTGAAGTTGTCTTGGGCTTTAAATCCACTTGATTCTAAACTACCTAACTTTGTTGAGGAAAAGGTATACTTCATTGGCAGAATTCTGTTTCCATCCACCCCCTGTAATCCACAAATGTATTTCTGTATCCAACCTGAAATATCAGGCCAGAAAGTTCCCCAGTATATAAAGTTTAAAAAGTGCAAGTTTTATTGCAATGCTTGTAGTATGATATCCTTTTGTTAAAAAAAAAAAACCTCGCTGGATATATTTGTATATATTTGTACCCATGTATATGAACAGAGATAGTTTTAAACTTCAGATTTATTTATACTGGGTACACAGGAAAACTAGAATTAAGAGAATAAACCCCAAGGATATCATGTAATTGGGTACCTATATATGAATGCCACTAACTTTCCAATCAAATAAAATGTAATGCATGGACAACTGATATATTGGTAAGGAATGACACCAGGCTTCAACAACACTAATTTGTTAACTGCTAGTCTCTTGAAATGGGCAGTTAATGCTTATTATTTTTCTGTCTTCTTTTTAATTTTTATAACTTTTTGACCAATTTTGCATGCCTATATCTGGCAATCTGAACAACTAAATTGAAGATAACAATATGCAATATAACAACCATTGTTGAATGCCTATTATTTTGTTCAGTGAAATTCTGTATCATTTCTAATGATTTTTTTACTATTTTTATTCTCTTTCAATAATAAAAAATGAAAAATTAAGTTAAAAAATGACTATCAAAAAATAGTATTAGACTGAACTCAAGATTGTCACTTTTGGAAAGTCAAAATAAGAACATAAGAAATTCCATATCATTCACTTATTATAAATGATGTAATGCTTCAGAGAACCAAAAAAGTAGAAAAACTTAAATACTTCAAAATATGAAATAATCTTCGGTAGCAACAGTATTTAATGGCTCTGATATATTTTAAATTTTAAATTTTATATTTTAATTTTTAAATTTTAAATTTTAAATATTTTAAATTTTAAATTTTTGAGTAAAAGTTTTGTAGAATAAAGTTTCCTGAATTTTGAAGTCATTTTTGAAAGCAGACACTTTATATCAATTAGACCATGAGGTCTTTTTCAAAGAAATTTTGATTACATTTTGAAGAAAGAAATCAGTTTCTTTGAAGCCTAATTTCATCCAGGAGTAGCTTTCATGGCAACTCACTTGACGATCTCTTTCTGAGAATAAAAAGGAAATTAATAAATACTAATGGGTTCAACATTGTGGAAATCCAACAACCCTTAGTTAAAAGTTACACTACTTCCACAAGAACCCAAGCCTCCCTCCTCTCACAAACTACAAGGCCTAGGAGTCATCAACACTCTGACCCTATTTCAGTCTGTCTTCTCTCTTCCTTTTCCAACATGTAAGTCCCCCCTGGAGAATTCATCATAGCTCACATTGATGTTTAGAACCACAAGAATGGCCACAGAAAAACAATCAAGTATGTTTCATTTCAGCAAACATGCTTGAAAGTCTGAGATAACATTTGTACCTTCCTTAAGAAATAAATGTAATTTGTCATTTTCCTGCCTTTCTGAGAACTTCATTTCCCAGATTCAAAAGGATTTGTCAAAATTAAATGAGAAGAGTAAATAAAATTAGTAGAAAGGCTTCTCATGCTACTTAGAAGCACAGTAGGTACTCAATTAGTCTATTTGAATGTAATTAATGTATTTAAAACAAACTAGGAGAGCACTTGAGCCCTCTAGAGAAGTAAGATAAAAATTTCAAATAATCATTCCAAGAAATATGCAAGCAATGGGACCAGCAAGATAGCTCAGTGGTCTAAAGCACCTGCTTAGGCAAGCTTAGGCAGGCTCAGGGACCAGTTTGATCCTCAGCACCATGCTCTGTGCCAGCCCCACCCTCAGAGCAGGCTAAGGAATAAAAGGAAGGAAGGAAGGAAGGAAGGAAGGAAGGAAGAAAAAAAGGAAGGAAGGGAGGGAGAGAGGGAGGGAGGGAGGAAGGAAGGGGAGAGAGAGAGACAGAGAGAGAGAGACAGAGAGACAGAGAGAGGAAAGAAAGAAACAAAGAAAGATTAAAGTAGTAATGTCAATATACAGTATCAGTTAAAGTGAATGTAAATAAAATCTAAGTGTACAGATTATGATGTAACAGTTGGGTATCCCCAATATCACCTCATAAGAACCATAATGTTAGAATCATAAAGCTGGGAAGGATTTCTGAAAGCATACAGTCCCACACCTAACTCCACACCAGGAATGTCCTGAACAATAGGGTGTGCTCCTTCTACTACCAATGAAGAACATTAACGGTTTCCACCTCTCACTAGATTCCTCAGATGCAAAATGGAGAAATGATCAACCTATCACATTTTTCACTCTTAAATTTTCAGATAAAGAACGACACCTACTAAACATTAGGAATTAAGGACTCTGATCATTAGAACATTAGCTGTTTCTTTCCTAAGTAAAGGATAAATAATGTTCAAGATATGGGGCAAAACTATCTTTCCCCTGCATCTCCCAAACCATTTACCATTCAACTTTTTATTTTTTGTAACTATATTCTCTTTACTTGATATATAGACTTGGCCACTTTCTGTTACCTTCTTCAAATCACCAATGCCCTCCTTTCTTCAAACCTCCCTTGCCAAGACAAAATAAAAATAGGGCAATCATGAATGGTATTCGTGTGGGAAGTGTTTATATTCTAGTATTTTTGAAGACTATGATAAAACGGCAAATTGCAGGTGAGCATTGCAAGAACTCTATTTACAACTGGATTTATTTTAAAAGAATTTAAACATGCACTTCAACATTATAAAGAACCCATCACTTTAAAGACAAATTACCACCGTGAGCATCATTAAAGTATTGTTTCATCCTGAAGTTTTATTCCATAGCCAGTTTTCTCTTTTTTTCTTTCTCTCTTTTAACAATCTTGCCCACCCTGTTAGGAAAGCCTGCTGAGGGAAGCTCAGCATAATTACTATCCCACGTTTCCTGTAGCATACCTCAACCCGCCACTGGGTCTAGAGGGGCTGCCCTGAGTCTATCACCACAGTCCCCAGTGTGGTCAACAATGTGAAGAAACAGCTAGCCCTCCACAGACCACCACTGGAAGAAGTTTATCTGAACCGTCCTTCGGTACAGCTCATTAGACTTTCTTCCTAGTGACATCCACACCCTCCCTGCTTCAGACATTTCAGCTCTGTTTCCTCTATGCCCAGCACACACCTTTTTTAAAAATCTCAAACTTTACAAATCAAAAGTAAAATAAGTTCTCTATTCCCAAACATATAATATAGGTTATAATTATTAATAATGCTGTTTCTCATTGCTTTGCCCTTTGCCTGAGCCCCGAAATCAATTCGTGGTCCAGTGTGTGGGACTCTCGTAGTTAATGCTCTCTCCCTGAGATAACCCAAAGCAGAATTCTAAAGATTGCTCTATAAGGCTCAGCTATGTTTGTTTACTTTGTAGAGTCTTCATCATCATTAGATTAAGTAAATGATGCCTTTCAATCAGTTCAGCCTCCATCAAATCCTACAAGTGGAGTTCAGTACACATTTCACATATACTTCTTCAGTTAGTTGTACTGTGTGTACCCATTTTATTATTCCAATTTTCATTTGAGATAAATTATCAAATATCATACAGAATGAAAATTTATTAATCTTATCTAAGTCATATGATCTCAAGTTGTTTTAAGGTGCTTTTAGCTGATTTACATTTATTTTTTCTTCTTTGCATTTGGAAAAAATCTTGTCTTAAATATTTTATCTAAAAATCAAACACTTGCCTTTCTCAGTCCATTTTTATCATTCCAAATTCATGTGCCTAGATTTCAAAATAATCATTTCCAAAACATTAGAAGGAAAACAAAGAGTCATTGAAATAACATCAATTTAATAATGGTTCAGAGAATTATGTAGAAGAAATCTAGAAACTGGACGGCAGGTTAAAATAACTGACCCCTGAGGATCCTTTCCAAGGTCAAGACTTTATAAGCCTAAGTGAAGGTGACCATGTGCTCTAACAGAACCAAAGCAAAACAAAATAATAATCTGATGTGTATGTTTAATTACCCATTGTGCATATGGAAGCTTTTTGAATGTGTAATTCTAATAAAATGCATAAAAGTATGTATGTATATGGCTGAGCCCATTTCTGTCAGCATTATCAAAGGCTATTTATTACTATTAAAATTTATTTTTCACAGCTTGTAAGCTGAAAAACAATGGAGTCCACTGTAACAGCTCACTCATATTGAGTAAAAAGACAACTTTAAGTGATAATAGGAAAAAAACTTAAAATCTAGAAAATAAATAATAAAAACATATATATATGTATATATATATATATATATATATATGGCATAGAATATTCTTCTCTGTCTAACACGGAAGCTAAATATAGTCAGTAATAGTAGGGCATTTAGCAGCTAAGAATCTGGTGATTTAATACTATACAAAGAAATCAGAGTTTGCAACCAGACCCCTTGTGATCCTTTAATTTGACATTCAGAAATTTGTGTATCCATCTTAGGTAATTATAAGCTTAAAATTACATGGCTGCAATATTATCAAGGGGAAAAATTAATGTTTGATATATGTGTTAATTATATAGTATGCTTATTTTTAAATAGACAATATTCCCATTGAACTTAAAATTAATGCTCCAACCTTTCAGTACTATATTTAGTGCCCCTGGAGCTTTAGAACTGAGATAATGTCTGCAAAAATGATACATGTAGTTATTTTCCAAGTGCTTTACTGAATTGTTTATTTCATGGTAGGGTTAATATCAATCTATTTTTCTTTCTTCCAGGGCGTGATTCTCAGTCACCAGACCCAGGTACAGAAAAGATGCTCCAAATAACTATTAAATTTGTCCTAAGGATATTTTGACACATGTGTAGCCACATTGTTGTTCTCATGTTAAACATAAATCATCTTCTTATATGTATAGTAAATGAAAATTCTAGTAAAAGCAGTTTGATTTTCAAAATAGAAATACTTTTTGTTTTTTAAAAAAAAAGTGTGAGTGAATGTAGATATTTTTGCATCCAATTTGTTTTCTCTTAATAAAAGCATGGAGATCTTACAGTGATCGAATACAAGAGACACTGAATGGGGATGCTACATATTCCTCTCTTGCAGCAAAAGGTTTCAGAAGTGTTCGACCAAACCTACAAGAAAAAAAATCTCCAACTCAGGTAATCCTGCATGCTCTTGTTTGTTCTTTGAAAACACTGTTACCAGATCGCTGCTTTGGCAACTTTCTTAAAAAATCTCTTTTCCTATTGTTTTGTTTTTAATGTGTTTTGGCTTTTTATTTACTTTGTTGTTAGACATACATTTACAACATGAGAACAAATTTTAAGTTCAAAATAGGTATTTTATGAGCAGTGTTTTGTTTTGGTTTGTTTTACTCTGAATGACCTCAGAAAAGAAGGTCAGCTTCTAACATAATGTTTTGGATGTATTCTCATTCTTAAGAGCTTACTACCAGACCTTACTACCAGGCTGAGGAGGTAACTCGGCCATCTGAGCACTTGCCTGGCAAGTGCAAGGACCCAAGTTCCATCCTTGGTACTGCATGCTGTACTGGCCCGAAAACCGGGCGTGGTGGTACAAGCCTGTAATCCCAGCGCTGGGGCGGCTGAGACAAGAGCATCGCTATGAGTCTGAACTGCATAGCTAGACCCTGTACCAAATAAATAAATAATTTTAAAATTTAAAAAAACAAAAATACTAAGGTGTTTTGGATTTTGAAGTTATAGGGTCAGAAATATACTACGTATTTAGTACATACAGTTATGCAACTGCTTATTATGTTAATTAAAGAGACTCTTTGGTAGATAGGAGTGCACCTGTTATAGCATGAAAAATGCTATAAAGCAATGTGGCTAAATAAACCACAGACCTCAATGTCTAAGCTAAGCCAAGAGACTTCGTTCACTTTTAATATAATTCTCAGGATGTAGATGAAGGAAAACTTTATAATCTATTCTTTAAAAGCAAAAAAAAAAAAAAAATCATTTTCCCCTCAGAGAAATTCTTGATAGTAAATTAAAACGCATTCTAATGAGGATGAAAATAATTATTCAATCCAGCCAATAAAATGTGTAGCATAAGAAGATATAATGTAGCTTTACCTTTAAGAATAGGGCAGATGCTATATCCTTTCATGACTAATTAGCTTTTTCTTTATTTTTCCTCCAACATTATTCCTTTTTCTGGATGTTCTTGGCCGTGTAGGTGCCCCTTCCACCAGCTAGACAAGAGAACTTTCATAGCTACTTGATAACCAGTCACACACAGGGTGACCTTTTAGACTTAACATTAGGTACAAACACACAAACTCCCTCCTGTACAGAGCTTTATACTAACAGAAAGCTTCTTCCAGGAACTATGCATTCTAATGATGATTCTAACCCAACAATTATATATTCTGAAGAATCCAGCACAACGGTGTCATACACACGAAAAGTTACTAGCCCGATACCAGCAGCTTCCAGCACAAGTCCTACACCATTTGCTGACATCAGCACCCCATTTCTGCGAGAGAACTACATGCAAGATTCCCAAACTCAGAGAATGTCTACCTCACAGCTAACGCATAACCAGGGTGTGGGAAGTACCATCCCGTTTCGTACTCCACAGTTTTCTAACCCTGTTGAAGTTCCTTCATTTCTCAAAAAGCCCTGCTCACCACCTCCTCTCCCAGTGCCCGAGGTACACACAGCATCTCTTTCCATTCAGATAGCTCCCCTTTCAGGACGAGATCCTGAAGCCCACAAACAGCTACCCGAGCTTTCTTCAGAGACTACAAAGATACCTCTTCAGCAAGAGAGACAAAGATCTGCAGTTGCTTCGGCCTCTCAGTCCTCAGACCGCCCGGTGATACATTACGCTTTCCAGTCTTTCCTGACATGTGTGTTGTAGAGAAGGAAGGGAAAGGAAAAAGAAACTGCCTTACAATTTAAAAGCTGAGTAAAATAATAAGTAAATCTCTGGGCACTTTTAAACACGCACGCGCGCGCACACACACACACACACACACACACATCTTTCACCAGAAATCATTTCTCCCTGACGGATATTTGTTAAAATTCGCTGATGAATCAGTTGTCACTTGAGCCAGTGCTAGCCACTTGGTGTACTTTCAGCTTTCAAAAAGCTATTTTTCATGCCAGATCTTTTGGTAGCTGGACCGAGTTTATGTAAATGCACAAAATCTCATAAAATAATTACCGATTATAATTTGTTCTAGCAGGAAATATTTATCTCAATTTCAAGCAGTGTTAAACTTCTGTAATACAATATTAATTTTCACTGAAAATGATCAATTTGTCACTTAAAAAAATGTGAATCAGCCTCTCTTTACCCAGATTTTGAGGAAGTAAATATTTCTACATATATAAAATCCCCTCAGTACAGTTATCTCTTACATCTACTGTCTCTTTAGAAGCCTCTTCTTGGCTTCTTCACAAAATAATGTCAAGATGATTTTATTATATTTTAAAACAGAAGTTTTATTTTGTTTGGCTTTGTTTTGTTTTATGGGCTAGGAATTGGAGTCAGGGTTTTGTGTAAAAAAGAAAAATCCAGAAATTTGATAATCCTTTTCATTTTCTGTGGTTTTGTCACTCTGCAGGCTAACCAGAGATGGCTTGGTTACACAATTTCCAGGATATGAGTGTGATGTGAAAGTTAGGAGTTAAGATCCTGCCACTTTTTTTCATTAAACAAATATTTGTTTGGGTGCCTATTAGGTGCCCAAGTTCTAGTTACAGAGCCAGACTTGAAGCCATCAAAGCTTACAATCTTGTATGTATGGGGGAGGTTATACATCACTAGATACTCAAGCAGAATATGCAGACTAGGACAAGACTGTGGAAAACACAAACAAGCAGAGATGCTGGGAGCACCTGACACACTGACAAGGAGAACAGTGACATAGACCTCAGTGAAGACAGGGCAGCTTTCAAAGTTGGAAGAATACTGCAGGCAGAGGGAACAGCTGGAATAAATACAGCTCTCTGGCTAAAACATCCTGGATGGGTCAAGGACTGGCAAGGACGCCAGAGGTGGAGAGGAAGTGCAGCACAGAGCAGTGGCTAAAATCTGAAGGAGCAGAAGCCAAAAGACAGAAGTCCCTGTACATCACCGCAGGACTTTGATGTTTTTATTCAATAAAAGTGAGAATCACTGACAGACTGTGAGATAGCCGTTATTTTACTTAATTTTATATAATTTTCAATTTTTATTTTTATTAGTACATACCTGCAGCACATAATGATGGCATTCCTGGTGGAAAGGTGGGACATATCTATAACATATCTCAATCCTTTTATGCCTCGTGTTGCATTGTGGGAACAGCGTATAACAATGAAACACATGAAAACTTTTCTATTCAAATTCTCATTCCTTTGATTTTTCTAGGTCACATATATGAATTTCATGCAAAACTTCAAGACCTTGTAACCCTTGGCAGAAAGGCCTTGTTTTATCCTCTCGTTGTCCTCTTCTTCCCTTCTTTTCTCTACATCTCTTGGGCACTGTTTCCAGGGCAAGGATCTAGATCCCTGCTTCTAAGTATCCATCTTTTATTTTGCTTTTTGTTTTAGTTATATTTTGGGAGTCCCAAACAAGAGAAGCCATGCAATATTTAAGCTTTTTTGTGCCACTCTTAGGTGACTTATGTTCTAACCAAATTATTCTAGAAGCTCAGTTGAGAACTCTCTAGAGTGGGGCAAGGAAGAAGGCAGGCAACCCAGCTAGGAAATGATAGCAACTTAGGTCAGGAATGACTGTGGCTACAAGCAGGGTTGAAATGATGGAGTTGGTGAGAAACCCAAGCATGTGAATGCGTGTTGAAGGTCAAGCCAGCAAGACATCCCAGCCAATCGCATGCGGGCTGTGAGCAGCAGGAGGCCGACTCTAGTGGGATGGACGAGGCTGCCATCCACAGAGACCAAAAACCTGTAGGAGGGTCAGGTTGCGGAAACCTCAGCAGTACCATTGGTTCGCGGTGAGTTTAAGACATCTCTTAGACATCCACGGGACAGGCGGAGGGTCCAGTTGGATGGAAGTTTCTTGTACTGGGGAAAGTCTAGGTTGGAGGTGAAACCATCAGCTTCTGGATGCTTTTGCAGCCATGTGGTTGAGGTCACCAGGAAGTGAGTATGCAGAAAAGAGGAAGCCTGAGAATTGAGCTCAAGCATGTCTTAACATTAAAGGAAGAAATAGCCAGAAAGTCTAAAAAGATCATCCTCCAAGGTGGGAAGAAATCTCAGGAAATGCAGCCTGCTAAAAGCCAGAGGAGGAAGACCCAAGATGCTGGTGAGGTGGCCAGCTGGGCAGATACTGCTGGAGGGCAAGCACAAGCTGAGTGCTTGACTTTGTAGAGCGCAGGGGAGCTTACTGGGAGTGGGACTGGGGCAGACCATGAACAGAACACCTGG
>NDGM010329589.1:0-18256 GCA_002564305.1 Octomys mimax | reverse complement strand
TTGTACAGCAATTAAGCACTAAGAAGAATGTATGCAATGTGTTAATTATTGAAACTGTCCTACTAGTTTGTTTTGAAACTATCTCATTGCTATTTGTTTCTCAATAAAATTATGGAAAAAAAAGTAAAGGTGGATGTGCATTTAAAAGAGACAATGATCACCCTCATCTGGAGCATCTGAGGATAAAGCACTTTGTGATCATACCTGATGACTCATCGAAGGAAATGTGACTCCCAGAGTTCCAACTGATACTGTAGTAAGGAATAGACAATTCATAAAATACCACACTGCTTCTTCACAAACCTTTCCTAAGTATAAAAGGGAAAAGAAACTATAGAGATTAAATTATATGAAGTGACAGGACCAAATGAATAGACCACAATTTCACAGGCTGAAGATATTTCCCCTCTTAACTGCCAGGTGGCACTGGGGTTATTCAGATCTGTTAGGGGCCTGGGACTTGGGCGCATTGAGACGTTATTTGAGAAACTGAAGAACCTGACCCACAGTTAAAAAGGGTAGATACCTAAGTGAGTGGTCCTTGTTTTTGAAATAGTTTCTTTGTTAAATATGTCAGAGATGGTGAGAAATCCATGGTGTACTCTCTTCCATGTAGTGATACATGTATAGTCCATGTATTGACACCATACACAGGGGTATCAATTATGATTTCAAATCTTATATTCATCTGCACACAGAGTCTTTTCTCTGAGTATTTTATGTATTCACATTGACTGTTCCTGTCTTTACAGAGTGCAATTGATATAAAACACATCTGAAAATGTTCCTGAACATTAACAATAATAAGTGTTAAGTGGGTTTCCAGGCCTTTCATAAACATGCTTCAAGGTTAATTTCCATCATGTGTCTACCACTCAATCAAATACATGGTTTGCTTTTTCCATGTGAATATAGGCACACATGCATATTATATGAGGTGGATTTATTAAGTGCAGTTACACAAAAAGTACAATAATAGCCTAGGACACATAGTGGCCTGGTTCTGGAGCACAGAAAAGACACCAGAAGGTGGAAGTCTAATCTATGTATGGTCCACCTTCACAGTGTATGAAAGAATTTATAAATACAGCTCATCTTGAGTTTTATGTTGTGGGGAATGTGAGTCTTTGGGTGAAGGTGTTTAAACGCATTCTTTCTCTGTGAGGACCGAAAAATCAACAATCATGTTCTTTTACTGAACTATGTTGACGTTGGATGTCAGAAAGGTGCACTCCCAGCACACTCTGGGTTATTCCTGAGCACTTATGCATAAGAAAAGAGAAATGGCAAGTCAGTCCTAACTCCCTAAAGATCTATCCTGTTCACACAATTCTCCACAGTCCAGTTCCCAACAGACCCCAAGGTCACAATGCAAACTGCACTTGGGAGAGATTGCGAGATTTAACTGATAAACAGTTAGCTAAATCCTCTCTACCATATATTGCTCCTGACATATAAACACGGGGAAGTTGTTTTCAGGACAAACAAGCACATAAATGAACTGTGCACATTAAGATCTGTGTAGTGAAGCAAGACACTCACTTCTGCTTCAGTTTCTGATACTTAATCAAGTCATTTACCTTTGACACTCATTCCTGGAACAAAATTCCAATGGCTGGGAGTGGTCTAGGAAGAAGGGAGAGAAAAGTGGACCCACAGGCAGGCACACACATTCCTGGTCACACCCTAGGGCCCCTTGCCAGCCAGACTCCACCCCCTAATAGCACATTCAGCCCCTGAACTCGTCAAGGAATTCTACTGAATCTACTGAGCAGGACACTGATTCCACGACCCATGCATTGATTCCACTGATTCTCATGCTGTTGTGGCGGAGACTTTTTTTTTTTTTTCAAATCTAAACAATAGCATTACATCTCTGGTAGCCAGTGGATCAATGTTCATCTCATTATGCAAAATTTAATTGGTCCATCTCTAAGAGCCAACAGTTTCAACAGGGATGAAAGCCCAAGACCAAAGTGTCTTCTAAGTCTATAAGCACACATTTAGCTCTGAAATCCTCTAAAAATAAAAATATAGCTAAATACTTCCAGCACACAATTATACCTGATAAAGTCTCATTCCAAAAGGAAGAAGTGTAGGTGGAGAAAAGAATAGCACCAAGTGAAGATCACAAGAGCCAGTATTAAACCCTGTGATTCCATGCCTAGCACTTGTGGGAACTTCTCTTATGATGTGTACTTCAAAGAATGGGACAGTGCAGCCCACCTCGTGGTCTCTCTGAGGGAGGCTCCTCTCTCTACCTTATCTTTCCTCAGATGTCCCACATTCTTGGCTTCTCCACCACCCTGCAGTGACGCTGCACTTTTGAGCTCCTCTTCATATATTCTCACACTACTTTCATAGGGAACTGCACGGCCTCCCAGGTCTTCCCTTGGAATCCGGGTGAAGCATCTCTCTTGCACAATCCTTACGTTCTCCATGCCCATAAAGCCATCACCACATGGATGAGATCAAGGTCTGCCACCAGGGGAGCAGCAAACAGGCCCCTTGGCATCAAGGTTTTCAAGAATTCTGAGTCCGTGGATAACTGGGCACTGCGTTAGAAATCCTGGAGGCAATTCCCTGGGCTGCTTTCCAAGCACAAAGGGCCCAGGCTTTCTCTCTCTAAATGAAAGAACTAAACATTTTCACCATTGAGGTTGTCATGAATGGGCTGCTGTTAATGCCGGAGACTGCTTCAAGCCATCTTTACTGCAGTCCTGATGCAGACCTTGGCTTCTATTTAATGCTAATCTTTTCAGCAACCAGACTTTCTTCTGCCCCAACTTGGTAAGTGCTCTCCCTTTGATGGCAGTGCAAGCTCTTCATGTGGGCTTGTTCTTGCTCCAGGTTTGTACAGCATATCTGTAAAAAGCAGCCAGGAGTACTCATGCTATAGCTTAAATATTGGGGTGCTTTCAAATATTCGTTAACAGACTAATAAACCCTCTTCCCTTATTCTGTTTCCTAAAAGCTCTCAGGCCATATCTGAAAGCATGAGAATCTAACAACAAGCCCTCCACCCCAAGGACCAATGGAGTCCTTGCTCCTGCCTGAAATCTGCTCCCCTAGCCTTAACTCTCTGCATTTCCATAATCATTCCTTTCTCCTGAAATCTGTCACCCAGCACATGCAGCAATACTCACACCATTCTCAGAGCTCTCTAGTCTGCTTCACCAAATTGGAGTTTAAGGATTCAAACGTCCCTGAGCTAAGTTCCATCCTCATAGCAAAGCGGCCACAGCACTCTTCCACAAAGGTTATCTAAGACAGATCAGGAATTTAAGATTCAAAGGAACAACTTAAAAATCACTCAAAAAATGCTTAGGCTATGCTAAGAAAAATTGTACAAACCTCAGTTCCCTTTGGGTCAAAGGAGAGCAGACTTTCTTTTGCTGATTTGCATGCTCTCTCCTTGTGCAATGGTTGGGGCTGCTCAAGGCATCTTAAAAGGCAGCTTCTCAGGGCCTTTGTGGGTCAACATGTAGGTCTAGCTCTCAACAGTGGGGTCTGAGCTTACTTCCTGCTGTTCCTGCTGCTCTGGGTTCCAGATAGTTGAGGGCTGGGGAGTACTGGGCATGCCTATCACAGCTTTCTTTGTGTGTTCCTGAAACTGAACTCAGGAGCTTGTGCTTGCCAGGAAGGCACTGTACCAAGGAGCTATACCCACAGCTCTATCACAGATATCTTTATTTTCCATGTTTCTAGGTCCTTCATAAATGGAAATCAATCCTTCATTGCAGATTTTGTTTTAAGTCCCCTTTGGTTTCTCATTACTCAGTCGTGCCTGTGACTGTGGTGACAAGTGTCGCCAACACAACTGAACTACTATGCAAAGTCTCAATGAATTTGTTCCAATAAATTGTGTGCATTTGCCATTGCAGGCTCTACTGGGGACATAGTGCTGACTCAGTCTCCAGCCTCCTTGACCGTATCTCCAGGACAGACGGCCACCATCTCCTGCAGGTCCAGCCAGAGTGCTGATGTCTGTGATGCTTTCAAAAGTCTGCACTGATTTCAGCATAAGCCAGGACAGCCTGCCAAAACACTGATCTATACAGCATTCTATCTACCCCCTGGGGTGCCAGCCCGGTTCACTGGCAGTGGGTCTGGGACAGATTTCACCCTCACCATTCAGCCTGTGGAAGCTGTCAGCAGGGGAAGGAGAGCCCTCCCACAGTGCTCTAGCTCTGAACAGAAACCTCCCCAGGCAGCTGCTCACTGAAGCTCGGCCTCACAGGTGGCTCTGTTTGTGCAAGGATCCTTGCACTTATTTAGAGGCGGGACCCTAACTAGGAAACAGAAATTGTCTACGCTAATGTGAGCATGCTAGTCCAACAAGATGATTTATAACTTACTGTTTTCCTTATTAAATTAGAACCTCACACATACTATTTCTCAACACCTTTTCTAGTTTCATTAGTAACTTCTTAATCAGAGAAGAATTTTATTATTACTTTTTGAATTCAATAAAAATATAACTTAAAAGTCTTTGAAAACATTTTCTAGATTCCTACAAAATTACTAACAATTGATTATTTGGCAAATTGGTAACAGAATTCTTGCCAAGATCCCTGAAATCATTAAACTGAATACAAACTTTTCTCTGTCCCCTGAAATAAAAATGATATTTTCCCTTTTGCATACAGACTCATAGCCTCACATTGATGCTTTATTTGTTTACCATTTCTACTTGAGGTTCTATGATTTTACAGAACACTAAAAGTTGTAAATTAGGTATTTGTTTATGTGATAGAGATGTCTCTATTTTCATGTTTCTGTCCCAGATCCTCAGTTCTAAATTTATTATTTGTCCTTCTCCAGTTATTCAGTGTTCCTGTCTTTACTCAACACTATCTTCCATAAGTGAGGCAAGGGTGTCCTGCTTTTTCATATTTGGCTTCTTCTGACACTGTTGGTGGAGTGGAATTGAGAAGCTGAGGCGTGCACAGCTGCTCCTAGGAGTGGTCAGTTATTGCCTCCTCCATCCAGAGCTGAGCCTCTCACACTCCTTCCTCCTTACAAAATGAGTTGGACAACACACCAGAGCAGTCTTTTGCAAAATTTGAAGCAGCTGAGAAGCCCATTTTTATACATCCCAAGTTGACAACCTTGTGTCACTACTCATTAAATTTGTATTATCAGATTTCTATTATTCTGTATTTTCACACATATGGAGATTTAAAACTATATTCAGTTAAAATTGTATAATTTTTGTAAGTCTCATGTCAGGCAGTTGAATCAACTTTATATTCTTAGTGTTTCATCTCTCAGCCACCTCCTGCTCTATGTTCCAGTTTTTGGAAATGAGCCAAGTGAAAGGAATAAAACGAGCAGTCTTTTTAGTGTATTTTTGTATCTTTAGGAATGTGATTTCAAATGCAATGTGAAATAAAGTTCACATCATTATTTATTCTCTACTTCTTATATTACATAGATGGACTTTGTTGTTTCTTCTTTTATTTTATCAGTAGTTTGTACAATACTGTGACTATAGCCTTTGTCTCTATCTGTGATTTAAGTCTTGAGGACAAGTAGTAGATGCCAGCGTCTCAGCCTGTCCTGCAAGAGGTAGCCACTGACATCCACAGAGGTTCTAGAGCCTTCTGTACACGTGTGGGACGACTCACCAACGTGGTCCTGACAGAGTTTCTCATGCTCCCCAGTGATCAGCTGCTGAGACATTTCATGGGGTGCCCTCAGTTCTGTGGGGATTGCTGTAGACTTATTTCCTCCTACATTGTCAACCTGTATGATTCGGTGACAAATCCCTTCTGTGTTCCAGGGTATAATATCTGTATATAGTGATTTGGTTGATCACAACACTCTCCCCACAATAAGAGAGGCTCAGCAGATGTTTTCCCCTCTATACACAGCTGTATAGCTGACAGCATTTGTGGCCTGCTTCACAGGAATGTATTAGGGCAGAGCTCAAAAGTCTTGGTTTGTGCTTTCTTGCTTTTAAGGAAAATAAAGTCCCTGTTGAGTGACAGCATATTGGGTTCTCATGGCCTCTCACTTTAGCTCTGCCACTGTAGTCCCTTGAGGTAGCATGACACCCCAGGACATGCCTCCCACAAGGAGGAAGGCTAGGGGGCTGTGAGGACCAGGACCTGGAATCCTCCATGAGTTCTCATATATATATTTTTCTCTAAAATCATCTGTCTCATCTTCAATTGGTCCATTTTCTGTATTTGTCACTAAATAGGATACTAGGTTTTTTTTAAGGAAAAGAAATTTATTTCTCCTAGTTTTGGAGCTGAATGTTTTATACATGGTGTCACCACCTGTTTGGCATCGGATGAGACTTTCTTGCCTCATCTTATCCGGGTAGAGGCTCTAACATGGGGAGACCCAGGTGGGTTGGTCCTCTCTTCCTCTTCTAATGTCATCACAAGGACCTCATCTTTGTGGCCCCATCTGATCCTGAGTATCTCCCCTCACCTCCACCTTCATATCTGATCACTGTAAGGATTTTGGTTTGAGATTCCAACATAAGAATGGGAAGCCTGACACATCCAAACCACTGCATCTTCCTTATCATCATCATAATGGCCTCTGTTAATTTTTTTTTTTTCTGTAGTTTCCTCCCCTTCTATGTTCTGTGGTCATGGAGCTGTGTCTTGCTTAACATGAGAAAGTTATGCCCTTCCAGTGGTTTCATGTGCTTTAAATTGATGATATTTTCTGTTCAGGCCATACTAGTAGTAGAGGAAACTTACACCTGTCCTTCCTCCTTATAACTAATATACAAATGACCCCTCAGATTAGCAGTGAATCAATCATCTTCTATTCTCACAGACCAGTCTCAGCTCCTCTTTCCTGGATCATATTCTGCATTTAAAAGCTCATTCACTGGTCTGTTCTATTAAAATCTTTTCAATTGTTTTCTTCCATAAATGTCAATCTTTGCCAACACATTGATTACTGTCAAGGTAAATGAAGAAAATTCTTCTTGTAAGCAGTTAAAATAATAGATACATTTCTAGTGGCAGCAATGATCAAACAAGTACATTATAACCTACTTTCTGCAGGAAAATGATAGCAAATTAGGGAGAATATATAAACAACTAAAATTGAAAACTATTAAAATAGTCAATAAGAGACAGTCAGAAAAGGGCAGACAATATGTAAGGAAAGTCTATTAGCAGTACTTTTCCTGAAGTCTCTTCTCCATTTTGACCCATTTATCTCTCATTTCTGAGCACAGAAGACCCACACCGAGAAGCATGCAATGAATGCTGTCACTACACATGCAAGAGGACCTTGTGCTTTCTGGCCAGAGCACTGGCGAGGTGGACAATGTGAGTGAGGTAGGAGCTCCGTGGTCTTCTTGGAGGTTGTTTCTTCCTGGTATTTTCTGTCATAGATATGCAATTGGTGCCAAGTCACTGATTGTAAACTCATTTTTCTGTCTGGGTAAAATGGTAAAAGAATATTTTGTTCTGCAGCATTTAAAGGAATTCTCACTCACTTTCATTCAAGTTTTGATTTTTTAAAAAAATATTTTATAGGACATAATGATCGAATTCCTCATGTAGATGTGGTTCATGCACAGAGGTCATCTCAATCCTACTTTTCTGTACTTCTCGTGCCCTTCTTCCCACCTCTCTCATCTGTTGGTCCTTTTCCCAATTGTAAAAGGGCAGTTTCTCTGTATCCTAATATATATCATTGATTTTGCTTTGGTTCTGTCACAGATCAGTTCAGAAAGAAAACAGAGCCATATTTTTATACTATGCTACAAGAGAATTGAGCACAGAGAAAAATATTTTTGGCCACATAAAATTTTAAAATATCCCAAATTGATTAGAGAATTTAGGGAGAGTCAGAGAGGTTAAAAACTTTATTCTAAAAAATGTTCATCCGAGGAGATGACTCAGTGGAATAAGCACTTGCCTGGCAAGTGCAAGGGCCTGACTTCAATCCCCGGTAACAACAACAACAACAAAAAAAAAAAAAAAAAAAAAAAAAAGAAAAAAAGAAAGAAAGAAAAAAAAAAAGAAAAGAAAAAGAAAAAGAAAACCAGAAATGTTTAAACTAATCTTCCCCCATGCTAAATACCACCATATGCTTCCAAAACACCAATCTCATAGTTCTTGCTACTTTCTCAGTCAGTTTTGGAACTTTTCTCTATGAGGTCTCTGGTTGCATTGTTTTGGCTGACTTGATATCCTGAATCAATTAAATATGTTTATGTTTCTTAGTCATTTTGACTATGAGGGAGAGCCAGAAGTCACATGGTCCCTAGTCCAGTGAATAATACAGATGGCAGTACTTCATAATGTTTCTATCATCCCACCTTTATTGGGAGCATTAGGCACCAGTGTCCACTGTATTTTACTAGAATGTTTAAATACAACTGCAAAAGAGGAGTTTCAGAATTGCTTCAGAAAGTTCCAAGCATGATGGTCTAAGTGGGTTTAACAAAAGGAGGAGCATTTGGCAGCGAGTAAGAAGTTATTAGGAAAAAAGGAAAGTACAGACCCATATTTCTCATAACCAATAGGTATGCACATCTTTGATACAATCTTTTTAGACACTTTTGATTGTTGTATATAATTGAATGATGTGTTTCAACGAAGTGGAGGTTATTCTTTGAATACAAGACTGATTCAGCATTTGAAAATTAAGTAATATAATTATGAGACTAAAGAGAAAAAAGTAGCATTCGATATGTAGCCTGCAAGGGAAAAGAGAAGCTGTTTTTACAGAGTGTGACCTAGACAAAGAACAAGGAGGAAAGAATGTCATTCTAGATAAGACCACAGGGAGAAAATGCAAAAAGTCACGACACTCTGCAGTTACTCTCCTTTCTAAAATAACATCTCACATCCTCAAAAATCTCTGTTACAAACAGATCTAAGATGTCACAAGGTGTCCTTGGGGGAATATGGGTAGAAGCTTTAGCTTTGAAAAGGTAGAGCATGGGGCCAGCTAGATAGCTCAGTGGACTAAAGTGCCTGCTTAGGCAAGTTTAGGCAAGCCCAGGGACTGCGGTTCGATCCCCAGCACCATATGCCCCATCTTCTACCCCCAGGGCAGGCTGAGAGGCCAGAAGCTGGGCGTGGTGGCATATGCCTGTAATCCCAGGTTTGGAGGGCCTGAAAGCAGGAGGATCACTGAGACCAACCTGCCTAGTGAGACCCTGTAATGAGCCAAATACATTAAAAAAGAAGGTAATGCCAATCCTGATTTAACCCAAGATGAAATACAGTGTCACTCATGGCCAGTTTTTCTTTTCCCACTTTTGGACCAAGGGCCAGGACCTTCAGTCTCCCATGTTCCCAAAGCTTGAATCCACCCAACACACAAGTCTGTGACAAGAGTCTGTTCTGTTGTGCTAAATAAACAACAAACCACCCTCGGATTATAGAACATTTTGAACTACATATAATATTTGCATACTATGAAGATAACTTTTATGCTCTTCATTTTGTCTGAAAGAAGGAAGTTTTTTGAGTGAAGAGATAAATGAGTGATTTTTCATGTTGCCGCTCAGCTCTGTGGAGACTACCTACTGCAGCACTCTCTCATTCATTCTCTACGTTTTAATTTTTTTTTGTTGCAACTGGGAGATTGAACTCAGGCCCTTACGCTGGCCAGGGAAGCGCTTATTCTGCTGAGCCATCTCCCCAGCCTCCTTTTCTACTTCTTGAGAGATGGACTACACGATTTCCTCCTCACGGACTTGGTCACTTCTATCACTCAAACAGGGAAAATGTTGCTGAGTCAGGAATTTTAGGGTACATCTGGGAACATATACTTAAAGGCCTCTTGTAGCATTTATCTCTAGGATGGAAGGCAGGTGACCACCGTGGACACAAATGACCTCGGGACCATTCTGCAAAGACCAGAGCTCCCGTGGGCTGTGGGTGCCCAGCACAGGTTTGCTTGCTTTGCTGCCTCTGCATGGATCAGAAAAATCAGAGTAAGTGAGAGACCTGATAACCTCATATGTTAAGACTTGTTGCAGCATGTGTTCTTTCTAAACATGAGTATTCCTCTACAGAGCACTAACTGCAAAATATATTTAAAGTGTATACCCAGATTCATGTCAAGTTGTGAGCGATTTTCCCTCAGTGTTTTTTCCTTTTTTTGTGAGAAATCTTCTCCAGGGAGAAACCTGCTCTCCCCAGGGAAGTGTGCTGCCCTCCCCTGGCCTGGGAACACTCATGCTGGGGACACTGGGGGTGAGCTGAGGAACTGAGAGGAGCCTGGCCTGCAGGCGGCCCTCCCCGCCCAGCCCTGCTGATTTGCATGTGCTCAGAGCACAGCACACTGCCCCCAGGACTCCTTAAGAGACCAGTTACACACTGCACGGGAGCTGCTCCAGGTCAGACACAGTGCAGACATGAGGGTCTCCATTGAGCTCCTGGGGCTCCTGCTGCTCTGGATCCCAGGTATGAAGAAGCACAGTGGGGATCTCAGCCTCATGCGGCCAGTGCTGCCTGGTTCTGCAGAGATGTGTTCTGTGATCATGTGCAATTGTGTGAATATCTGTTTTCATGTTTCCCATATCAGGTACCAGATGTGACATCCAGATGACCCAGTCTCCCTCCGTATCTGCATCCGTAGGAGACAGAGTCACTATCAATTGCAGGGCCAGTCAGGGCATAAACGTATGGTTAGCTTGGTATCAACAGAAACCAGGGAAAGTCCCTAAGCTTCTAATCTACTGGGCAACCAGTTTGGCATCTGGAGTGCCATCAAAGTTCAGTGGCACTGGGTCTGGGACAGATTTTACTCTCTTCATCAGCAACCTGGAGCCTGAAGATTCTGCCACTTACTACTGTGTGCAGTACCATCAGTTCCCTCCCACAGTGATATGAGCCATAGCAAAAACCTCTCAGGGAAGCAGAAGTATGAGGCTGGGCGGCCGCAGCTGCTCGTCCTGGTGCCTGCACCCACTGAGAACATTGCTCAGATGCAGCCAGGCTTTGAAAGCCATTAGGAAGATTTAGAGAGAAGGAGGCAGTGAGGTGCTTTTGCACCTCCATTCCTTATGCCTGAGTTGTTAGGTTCACAACATCACTTGCAATTCGCATAGCACAAGAGAAGCCATTATAGATACTCCAAATAAGAATTGCGTTTGCCCTGAAAATGCGAGCAGAAACTATGGCTGTGAAGGTGCTGGGGAATACGGGAGGCAGGGGCTACCTGAAACAGGAGATTTTCTGCTGCTTCCTCAGAAGCTTGGAATCGCCTGGCACCGAAGACATAGGCTGCCTGTCCCGTGGTCCTCACACCAGCCCAGAAGGACCGTGGCGGGGGCTGATGCTTTCAGGTAACCCAACACACTGCTTCTGATTCCTCCTGGTGGCAGCTGTGCTCGTAGAGCTTGTGCACACCAGTGAACACCACATGCTCCTTTCCTGACATTTGAACCACACGGGACAGCCCTTGAGATGAAAACCTACAGCATATCACAGATGGAAATGAACTTCTCAGAATAAGTTCCTACAAGTCACAGTAAGGATGGGAACTGACCCTCCCCTAATGATCACTGTTATCTCAGCACTCAGTCTATCTACAATTAGGAGGTAAGCTCAGAACACATTTGGATGGGATTTCAAGGATCAGCTGCAAAGTGGATCCCAGGAATAAACACAACCATGTTCGATACCCCTGCAATAATGTGTACTTCAGCCTGCCTTGTCTGACTCTTGGCCGGGGACCAATTACTCATAGGGATACTGTCTTCATCTCACCATGTTTTAACACCAACACTGAGCCATCACTGCCACCACGCCCATGTGGTGACACCACAGGGGCCTCACTGTGGCTGCAAATCTGCATGTGTGGATTCCGGATTTGTTTTCCACATGTCTTTTGAGGGAGCATCAGATTGGAAGGCACTAATGAGCATATGATTGAAAAAGGATTTCTACTTCTGAAAATCATCCTCAGGTGACAAGTGGATAGATTGTGGGGCAAAATCCACAGCATTCAAGTTATTTCAGGCACTACAATAGACACGAACAATACCAAGCAGAGCTGGGAGGCTCCCTCCCATGATGGAGAAGTGGATTTCTGATCTTGGACAGATTTATTGAAAGTGGTTGAACTAACATTCTTAAAAGGAGTAAGACAGATCTCTTAGTCCAGATGACAGGTTATTGATGACAGAATCTGGTCTTTATAAATCTGCATTGCCTTGCTTTATATTTTATTGTACTTCATCTTCACACAAAAAGCATCAAGAAATCAGAGCAAAAATATACTCACTGTATCTTGAAAATCATACTTAAAAACTAATGAAATCATTTCATAAATTTTCAGTTTTTTGCGATAGTGCCATACAAAACCAGATCCAATCATATATGCAAAGTTAGCAAATAGCATATGTGAATGTGGGGAAGAACATAAACTCTTTCCAGAAGATTCTAGAGTGATGCTGTCATAATGAGCCTGGAGAGCAGTATGTTCTCTGCAGGCTGCTCTGTGCTACTCTGTTCTGACCAGGGAACTCTGGGGACGTTTGGTCTCTGAGGACTTGCTAGGGTGAGTCATTCCTGTAGCTGTGCCCAGCCCTGCCCACGTCCTGTTGGTTTGTGCTTGTGTAGAGCACAGCCCACTGCCTTGAAGACCTCCTAATTGGCTGCCCTTACCCTGTGCAGCGGTGGATTCTATTCAGGCCACAGCATGGGCTTGAGGGTCCCATGCAACTCCCCGGGACTCCTGCTCTTGCTGCCAGCTAATGTACGATGACGCTGAGAAGTAGCCTTACCTAATGTGGCCAGTGTTGCCTGACTTTTCATTTCATGAAAGCCCTCATTAATCATAACTGAACGTGCATATATTTGTTTTCAATTTTCTATTCTCACCTGCCACACCTGACATCCAGATGACCTGGTCTCCATTCTCCCTGTCTGCATCACTAGGGGAAGAGGTGCTGTCATGTATTGGGGTGCTCAGGGTGTCATTTAGACATAAAGTGGTACCAGCATCAAGCAGGTAAAGCCCCTCAACACCTTGTCTATAAGGTATCCAGTTTATTTTTATTTATTCATTTATGTTTTTTATATTTTAGGCAAGGGTCTACAGGGTGTTTAGGGTCTCACTACTAGATTGGACCCGTAGTGATCCTCCTGTTTACAGCCTCCCAAAAGCTGGGATTACAGGCGCGTGCCACCACGCCCAGTCTCAATTGCCATCTCAGTGCACCCCACGGGCAGGGCCGGCACTACATGTCCAGGGATCGAACCTCCGGCCCCTGCACCTGCTTGCAGCTGATTTGATCCACTAAGCTATTTGGCCCTCCCTTAGCATTTCTGAATTATTAATGGAATAATTATTAATCACCCTAGTTTCTTGGATGGGAAGCAGGTATCAAAATACCACAAGTTTAAGGGGCAACAGCCAAGCCATCCAGCTCCCATTGTTATAACCTGGCTGACGGTCTTTTCAGTAGGAAAAGTCATAGTCCCTACACAGCTCCTCCCTAGCTGAGGCATTTGATCTGAAGCGATTCCTCTTGAACAATAACCTGACATTGAAATTTGCAAACTCCCACAGGGCTCTAACAGAAGCCATCTTAAATGGGTCTTACTATTAGGAAATAACTCCCACCCCCCAGTAAATGGAGACTTGGAGCCATTAGAATTAGGACTACAGGTGGACTCTCTGATGCATAGACTGGGTAGCAGAAGCCATAGAAGGCAGGGAGCCGTGACTGAAGGGAATGCAGAAGAGGGTCTCACGGGGGAGTTTCAGCAGCAGAAGAGCATAGATCGTGAGAGAGACAGGGGCAGAAAGTACTGACAGCCTTGCTGCCAGCACTGTGGTCTAGCTACACACAGATGTGCTGACAGCCACATCCACCAAGGACCTTGGAGAAGCTGAATGTTCACCTTGCATGGCCCAAGGCCACTGACCTCCTATCCATGCAAAGAGCTCCTGCTGGCTTCTGGGTCATTTGCCATGTAGCTGGGCCCCGAGACAAAAGGGGCAGAATGAATGTGCACTGCCCTTCGCACTGCAGGTGTGGCCCTGGGTGGGAGACCAGGTTTCATGGCTGCCACTAGGTCAGTGCCAGGCGCTCAGGTGAGTGAAGAGGAAGCCTTCATGGGAGCCACATCCCACGACACAGTGAATCTTATCTCAGTTTTCCAAGTTAGAAATAGCACACCTCAGCCAGTAAAATGTCCTACTGATTTGACACACGGAGAGAAAGCAAACAGTCTAGGCAGCTTCTTAGTGTCCACCCCTTCCCTGGTGGCTTGGCTCTGTCCCTCTAAACCAAATTCCTTAGGAAGAATCTCCATCCAGGCTGTAGGTTTGGTTTCTGTACTGTTGCTTTTGTTCTACTTTTTACCTTATTCTTCCTCATGTACCTACCCTATTTTAATCATTTATGGTGTTTTATTTTCCTGTTCAATTATTATTTTTCATTATTATTAATGCTCTTATTTCTCACTGCTTTTTACATCCAAATTACTTTCTTGTTATCTTATTCATCTGCTCATCTACTTTTGATAAATGAACTCAAATAATAAGCAAATGAAATTGAATAAAGAAGACAATTCTGGGTATGAAAGAACATTCCAGTGAACAGGGGTTCTTTAGAAAAAATAAGCAGAAATTTTGCAAATAAACAGCTTAACAAGAAAGCAAACAAACAGCAATTGAAAGGCCCACCCACAGCCTAGATCAAGTTGAAATGAAGAGAAAGAAAACCTCCAAATTCACTCTGCTAATTCATTTTTACTCTGATAAAATCAGATAAAGACACAACAATAAATAAAAAGTTCAATATCAATATCTTTGTGGAACATTGATATAAAATTTTTACAAACATTGGTCAATAAAACATTTAAAAGATTATCTACCATAATGGAGTTTTATGCCAAGGTTCAAAGAAGGTATCGTGTATGCAAACCAGTAAATTTAATATCCTAAATAAATATAATCAGAATAAAAACACACAATCTCTTCAATACATACAAAGAATATACTTTGATAAAATTTAACATTATTGCATGTTGGAACCTTAAGGAATATAGCTATTCTGGGATCTTCCATATAATTAAGGCTACATGCAACAAACTCATAGCAATATACTGAATAGGAAAATTTTTAAGTATTTCCTTTAAGATTATGAATGAGATAAATGTACTTACCCTTATTGCTTTTATTCAACACAGTACTTAAAATTTTTCCAAAGCCATTACATAGAAGAAATAAATAAAAGGCATATAAACAGAAAAAGAAAAAATTCAAGTTAATTATGTTTTAGGTGACGTAATCCTGAACTGTATAACAGAATACTTTTAGATCTGCTAGAGAAATTCAACAAAATGGTGGAATAAAATAATCAACAAGTAAAAACCAGGATTTATTTATATGCCAGTGATGAATTCACTGCAAAAGAAATCTAGGAATAAGCAGAAGGTTGAAAAACCTCTAATATAAAAACTATGAAGTGCTGACACGAAAAATTGTAATAAACACAAGAAAATGGAAGAACATTCCATGTTGATGGATCATTTGCTACAATCACAGTATAAAAAGCATTCTGTAGGTTCAATTAAATTTTTACTAAAATACCTATAACATTCTTTTCAGAGCTTATAAGAATAATTCTAAAATTTACTTCATACACAAACACAAAACAACAAGATAGCCAAAGAAATTAGCAACAGAAAGAGCAGAGCTGATGTTAATGAAATATCAAATTGCAAATTATACTATAAATCCATAGGTAATAAAATAAAAATAGTATGCTCCAAATACACACACACACACACATATATCACAAAAATTTTTAACAAATATAGTTATCTGGGTATTCACAAAGACATATGTTCACATGTTAGATAAAAATACAGCCTATTTATAAATACTGCTAGGAAAACTGCATACTCTTATGTAGAAGATGAAATTAGATTCTTATCTCTCACCTGAGACAGAACCAACTCAGGGGCCAGGGATGCAGCTCAGCGGCATAAGTGCCTGCATGGCAAGAGTAAGGTCCTGAGTTCTATCTCTGGTATCGCCAAAGAAACAAATAAATAAACAGCTCAAAATGAATCAAAGGATGTTGGTATGGAATCTGAAACTATGAGACTAATAGAAAAAAACCAGGAAACACTTGAAGTCACACACTCATGCAATGATTTCGTGAATAGCTACGTGCAGTGATTTCCAGAATGATTTCTAGTAGCACAATAAATAATATTAAGAATCAGCTAACTGAACTACATCAAACTCGAAAGTTTCTGCACAGTTTAAGAAAGAACAGAGTAAAGCGCCAGGGTACAGAATGGGTACAAAGCTCTGCTAGCTAATTTCCCAACAAAGGATTAATATCAAGAAAATAAAAATAACTCCAAGCCATAATACCCCCCACAAAGAAGATAATCACTGGGGGAAAGGGAGACATACTTAGGCAAAAATAAGTTTAAAAAGACCAGTAAATGTAACGAAAAGCTTTTCAATATATTTATCCACCAGGGAAATTCAAACCAAGACTATATTATGATTCAACTTCATCCCAGGCACAAATGAGGGGCACTTCTTCATGATTAATGGAATGCAAATTTGTACCAATTAGGTTGTCTTGTCACATGTTTCCTATCATCTTTGTGAAAGTTTCTGATCATTCGTTTTCATCTTACAAATTTGTACTACTCGTTAATAAGCTTATGAGAAAATCTTTGTGTTGCAAATTTGTCCACTCACCATGTACTTGACCTTAGTGGTCGTTAAGTAGGGTCCTTCTGTTTCAATTCTTTCCCCTCATTTATTTTTAGATATAGTTAAACACACTTGTGTTACTTTCCAGCAACACAGAACAAAATAGTCCGCCATAGCACTATAGTCTAACCTGTGAGTGTGGCGGGGGCAGCCTGCTGCATCATAGTAGCTACTCAGGAAGAAGAGGGTCATGGGAAACCAGGGTTACCTGGGCATGCCACGCTAGAAATTCATCGCAATAAGAGACCCTGTTAAACTATAAATATATCTTAGGAGGTGTGAACATAGGTTTCAGAAGCGATCTTGTGCCTTCATTCATAGTTTGAAGAACTGAGCTAGAGAATACAGTGTGGTTTTGTGTGGTAGGTCTTTTTTAATTGGAACATAAACACGGCCTCTGTTTTTTTTTCCCCTAAAAAAACTACATAATGCTAATTGGAAGATGCATATAATCCAAGCACAGTAAACTTTTTCAGTATACAAGCCTGTTTCATCTTCCCAAATAGTTTATATATCTGAGATGTCTTCAGCTATCTTTGTCCCTTTGAACTACAATGTTACAATGATTTTTAATTTCAAATCGGTGTCTAGTTTTCTCTCACATCCTCTTTTAATAATAAAGGAATACCCTACATCAGAAACGGGAACTGCTGTATTTTAGTTGAATTGCAAACAAAGCAAAAATAAATTTAAATATTATTAAACTCTGCAGATTGAAGTTTTCTTAAAGAAACCAATAATTATACTGGTATATAGAAACCCTGGACACATTCTTTTGAACTCTGTAAATTGTCTGAGGACTCCTGTACTATGTCTCATTTGGAAACCGCTTAAAAACTTTTTGGTACAGAACATCCCAGGTAGAGCTGGAGTAGGGGCACACACCTGCTGTCCTGGCACTTTTGAAGGCTGAGGCAGGAGAATCGCAGTATGAGCCCAGACAGGGCAACTTAGTGAGTTAGTGGGAACTTGTCTCAAAATATCCCTAGTATCCATCACACATACGCCCACACCCACACCCACATACACACATACGCACACAATAAATATAATATAATGTAATATAATATAATATGATAATAAGAGAGCTAGGTCTAAATAGCAGAACTCTATCTAGACAGCTCTCCCGGGAGTGGTGGATCACTCAGACGATCTGCTGTGTCTCATCATGAGCAGGTAAAGAAAGTTTTAGTTGCTTCATTACTTCATAGTAGGATTCTGAGAGGCTGCCTTGAGTTCTAGGATTCAGTTGATCCAATCTCCCTTGTCAGCAGCACAGAAGGCCTAGTCCAGATCTCAGAAACTCCCTGGAACACGCACAGGACCCTCAGGCAACTGCACTGCACGCTTTGGCTGCTGGAGTTTCCCATGGTTCCAGGGTCTTGCTGTCTTGCTTAAAGTATCCGATGGGACAGTTGATGAACCTGAAAATGCAATATTTATTTAAAATAGAAGAAGAGGCAAAATTCTTTCTTTCTTTCTTTCTTTCTTTCTTTTATTTTTTTCTGGCAGAACTGGGGATTGAACTCAGGCCCTTGCGCTTGCCAGGGAAGTGCTT
>NDGM010329473.1:0-18159 GCA_002564305.1 Octomys mimax | reverse complement strand
AAAAAAAAAAAAAAATGTTCAACTGGATTCTCACGTGAAAGTTCACTTACCAGTTGTTAAAGATGTCCCCCCAAAGCCTCATGTATGCAGTCATATGGGTGGGCTTCTAGATTTTGTGATTGATTTAGAGTTGAGTGCTAGGATTAAAGGTGTGAAGATAGAAGATGGAAAGAAAAGGCTTTCTCTCCCCCTCTCTCTCCTTTCCCCCCTCCTTGCTCCCTCTCCCTTTCTTGTTGCTTTTGCTATCTTCTGCTACCATAAATTGTTGCCCCTCTGCCATGTGCCACCCTCTCTTGGAGCCAGCCAATTATGGACTAAGACATCTACAAACTGTGAGCTAAGTAAACTTTTCCTCCTTTAACTTTGAGTTTTGGGTATTTTGTCCCAGCAATGAGAGAAAAGTGGTTTTGGATGTGGAAGGCCCACTTGAAGATTGTTGCCAACAGCATAAAAGGAGAATTGGAGGGGAAGATGATGCGCTGTTGATGCTCCTGGAGAAGCTGGTCCTGTTGTTTTTTCTGATATGAACTCAGCTGTTCTCTTCCTCAGAGGAGTTTGGGTCCTTGCTGTCACTAAGCACCGCTGCAGTTCTCTTTGGGGGAGTTCTGGTGCTTACCTTGAGTATTGCTTCCTGGATCCAGTGCAGATGCCTCAGCCTGCTGGCACAGATCCTTCATCCCACTGGCACAGACTTTCCAGCTTCTGCACTGACCTTTGGGCCTTTCCAGTGCAGATCCTTGAAGAAGACTTGCATGACACATTGTTGTGAACACTAGGCCTCCAGTTGGACTCATAGAGGACATTGCCATGGACTCTGGGTCCTCAGCTGGATGCTTTGGGTCTCTAGTGCCTGGACAGTTCTCCTGCATTTGACTTTTAGGGTGAATACTGTAAAACAGTTCTATAAATTATGTGTCATGTATTAAATCTATTCCCTTGTAAGCCCTGACTGCAAGGCCAACGCATGCTCTTTGGTGACCTCATATTCTTTGCCTTTTGATATAGTTCACTTTCACAAATGTTCTGTTTGCCTTTGATTTTCAATAGTGGAAAGAAGTCCTAAAAAAGGTCTTGAGGACTATAACTGCCCACTGGAAAAGTTAGAAAGAACGTACTTTTATATCTGCCAGGAATAAGGACTTGGCCTCTTTCTAGCCCTCATGGTAAAACTGAGGAGTGTTCATATCAGTGCATTTATTTATGGCCACAGGAATTTTCTGATTTGTCAATTTGAATGTGATTTATTCTGCATGTATCTTCATCCTTTACTGCCTTTGGTGTTGTGTACAAGAGAGTTAAAAATAAAGAGGCCATCATCAGTCTATCCTGAAAGATATCTTATGTTACTTTTTATATCGACAATCTTTGCACCAATTTTTGTATGGAAAAATAAGAAGTCCATTAGTTTTAATAAAAATTCTGATACTGTATATATTTACCCAGAAAAATTTTGCCCTTGAAATGAGCTACCTATAAGAAAAACTGATAATGTATAATTAGTTTATAGGAACCCAAGTTTTCAGGGCTACTACAAGAAAATGTAACTGACAGAACAATCAAGTTACAGGGTCAATTTGCATTAAATTAAAAACTCCTGTATGGACTGATCCATGAACATAGGCTAGTTACTGAGCTGTGTGATAATGCTGATGATGGCGATGATGATGGCGATGATGATGGTGCTGATGATGGCGATGAAGATGGCGATGATGATGATGATGATGATGATGATGATGGTGATGATTGTGATGCTTTTAAGTTTATGAATCTTTTTTTTCCAGTACTGGGCATTGAACTTGGGACCTTGCTCTTGCCAGGCAGGTGCTTATGCTGCTGAGCTATCTCCCCAGCTGTGTGATTATTTTTGGCACTTGAGACCACATACCCTTTGTCCAGATATTGGTGGGGGGGGACTCATTGGTCTGAGGAGTCCTTGTTTCGGCTCACTGTAGATTTTTGAAATTTCATTTATCTCATGAGGCCTGAGGACTGCTGGCTTCTCCCCACTTGCCATTTGGTCTGCCACATTTTTAGAGGAGTTGAAACCAGCTTCCACCACTCAGGAGATTGCTTTTACTTCTCAATCATGAGCTCTGCGAGGCCTGACTTATGGCCAAGTACGCACACTCGGAGCAGAGCAGAGTCATCCCGTGTTGATAATGGGGTTGACCATGCTGAGAAGCAATCGTTCATACGGGGTGTTGGGACAGAGTCTTGCACAACTGAGTATTCACTTTTATGCTTGGTACTAAGTGAGGAATTACACAATGCATCTTATGTTTTCTCTCTTTCTTCCTCTTCCTTGCTGCCTTTGGCTTCCATGCCTGCTTCTCTGGGGCTCTGCTTTCAGCGGAACCCAGCCTAAGGCCCCCTCTTCTCATTTTCATTTAAATTCCAGTTTGTATTTTACAGATACACTTCCTTTATTAGTTCATTAGCGTCTGATTTTTGCGAGCTCTGTCCTTAGAGACTATCACATGCACATTTTCATCACATAGCCTGTGGATTTGAGATTTGCAACACCCTGCATTTTAACTTTTAAAAATTATGTATTTGGTATAGGGTCTTACTATGCAGCTCAAGCTCATAGTGATCCTCCTGTTTTTAGCCTCCCCAGCACTGAGATTACAGGTGTGCATCACCATGCCAGGTCTCAGTGGCCAGCTCAGCATGCCTGGGGCATGGTCAGTGCAGCCTGTGGTGGTGGGCATTGAACTTTGGTCCCTGCACTTGCCTAAGCAGGTGCTCAGTTTGCTGAGCTATCTTGCCTGCCCAACACCCTGCATTTTAATATATTGTTTTTCTTTGTATTGAGCAACAGAACTTGTGCCTGTTGATTAAACTGATAATTTTATTCACTTATAAAGCTAAAGTGCCCTGAGCAGTTATGTATAAAACTAGGATGACTGTTATCTTGAAGGTGAGGGAGCAAACCAATATTGTCCTCTAGTTCATCAGTGTAGATTACTGGAATTGTTCAGTTTGGTGACATGAGCCCCATTAGCCAAAGAAAGTCAACAGATAGTCTAGTAGTTGGGGTTGGCTTTGTCTGTAATACACATGAACAACTCTCCTGGTAAGAGGAGTTAACTGACTTGGGAAGGGGAAGGTAAATGTGTTCATTAGGGTGGACTTGGGAGGTACATAATACAAAAAAAATGTAGAAGTTGTACTACAAGGATGGGTTTCAAGCACTTCCTTAAGTCAGTGTTTATTTGGCTCATGTCCTACCCAACTCAAAATGAGCTTCCTCTGGGTCACCGCCACAGCTGTGTGACCACTTCTTGCTTTCGTTGCCTTCCATTATTCCCCCACTTCCTAGCAAGACTTAGACTTTTCTTTGAGGAATCATCCCGCTGCAGCTCTCAGTGCTTATTTTAGGTGGGCCTGCTGACCCATCTTTCCAGTCACCCGGTCCCAGGAAACAGCTCGCCAGCACATCAGTTCCCCACCCCTCTTTGTGACACATGGATGGGCCTGGCTCAGTTTGGGTCCACCGTAAGAATCTGTCCCAGGGTTTTCATTGGAATCTTGGGGCGGGGAGGGAGAGAAACTGTCTTTCCATTATATTTGGAGCTATAATGCTAATCTTGTAGCTACTGGTGGTCCCTGGAAGGTAAAAGGTTATTGAAACATGGAGTTTTTGTGAAGTAAAGGCAAGATGAGGAACTTTCTGGCAAGAGCATGCAGATGCAGCTGTGAGCGAGGAGTCAATCCATTAATAATATTATAGAACATTTTGAGATAAGAAAATGACTATGTTCTTTGAGTTGCAAAAACCTCTCCTCCTTCCATCTCTGTAGCCCCTTGCCAAAGAGGTGACCCTCATAAGCCTTTCCCTCCTTCCCTCACCTCCCACATAAATGGTGGATGTTTAGGAAATATGAGGTACCTGGGGCCTTGCCTCACCCTGCAGTGGCAAAGCTGACAAGAGCAGGAAACTCTGCTGTTCAGAAAGTAATAATATTTAAAGAAAGAGGCAGGAAAGTATATCCATTATAAGCTTTTTCTTTTTTTCTTCTTTTATAGAATTTAAGCTTATGAGTTTATCTACGCCCACTATATTCATAATTACAATTTGATATCTGCATACAAAAGCTATGTAAAAATTCATTTTTCCCAAATATACAAATTTTCTTTTTGAATAGTTTAAAACATTTTGATCACAGATTTCAACAGAGTTTTAGGCTGAAAAATATTACCAATCTAGCAATATCACTTAACACTGTTTGCAAAACATAAATCTTCCAATGAGTGTAAATCTTCTTTTCTGTAGCATTTTTTTTCCCTGATCCTCAGGGCATGAGAACAGTATAGAAAGAAAGAAAAGAAGCATGGAGAACTAATTTGGCTCTGATCAAACTAAAGAAGTCAAGTCCATAAGGAAGAGTCGAAAGAAAGAAATAGTGTACAGTAACATCAGCTTTCATGCCCTGATCATTCCTGCGTCAATGCACGTGTGAAACGTCTTCTTCTCTCCCACATTGTGCTCCAGAATTTACACGAGGACGCTCTATATCCTGAGGAGAACAGACTGAGATTTGATTGTCTTGTGCATAAGGTGGGTCAGCTTTAAACTGTGCAACAGAAAGCCACAAACAGCATTTTACCTGCACGATATTGCTCTTGAAGGCGGCATTAGTTAATGTGGAAACACACTAGAAATGCACAGGTTTTGCATTTGCAAACATTTATACAGCACAGTAAAAATTCTGTGATAAGGCCAAACCTTTTTTTCCCCACTAGTCTGTTTTTTTTTTTTTTGTGTATGTTTTAATGCATTTTTTTCAAAGATTAAAGTAAAATATTTCAATTGTAAAAAATACACACTGGGCAAATCCTTAGCTGGATAATAAATATCTACATCACAGTACAATAAAATTTCTCTATAAAATTTAAATATGGATTACCATCTATCACTATCAAAAGGAACACTATGCTAATGTTTCCATATTATTAAAATAACAGGAAAAATTACGAGCTTATTTTAGAACCAGGTGCTATGGCCGTTGGAGCGGGCAGAGAGGTTCAACTGTCTATCCTTACTCTCCTTTTGAGGAGCGCAGCAACTTCGTTAGTCACTTGAATTAAGTTTATGAAAAAAGGTTTAGCCTTACAAACATTGGCTACATTTCAAAAAAACCATAAGACCGACTTTATAATTTAGGACTCATGCAGCAAAAGGTCAATATGACACGGATAGGTTAGAGTTCCATAGAGTAAAAATGTATCATTGACATGACATGCTTCGAGGGCGCTCAGCAATCCCGCGGAGGCTGAGTTGGGGTGCGGGGCAGTGTCTGAGGGCCAAGGCTTGTACACTTGTTTGCAAGGAGCAGTGGGGTGGACAACAGCGTTGCCGGAGCAGGGCCGGGCCTGGAGGTCCTCCCGACGGTTGTGCTGCAGGCTCAGGGGGTGTCCCTTGGGGACCAAGTGAGGGGCATCGCAGGGCTGAGCGTGAACACTGCGAGCACATCATCAGGGACTGAAGCTTACTGGACTAGCGAAGCTCTGAGGTGGCGCGCAATGTTTTGAGCAGAATCGTAAAGAAGGAAATCGCTTCCTGTTTTCACTGTTGCTGGAAGAACTGCACGTTTAAGTTGAAGCGCGAAGTACACTTGAAGGTTTATACACACGCGCGCACAGGTACGTAAGAGCGCATGGTGCGTGCACCCACCCCTTCCGGTCCCTAAGAGGGAGAGATTTACAATTATGACCCCCGCAGTGTGGGCGTGTTCTCCTCTACCGGAATGTCTCCCCCTGCGCCGAGAGGTGTGAAACTTACTTCCATCAGGTCTGTACTCGATTTGGACATCTGGACAATATAAGGAAAAAGACTGAAAAGAAAATCAGGGGTAAATCCCTCACAATCAAGGTTTACAGATGGAATCTTGAGATGCATTGAGTAGCTGTCAGTTTCATGTGGAATATGAGCTTAGCTGCTTGCACCACTAGGGGCAGGATGCTTTGAGTCCTTAAAACTCTGCCTTGGAACCAGAAGCACTCTGAGGCCCGTTCTATCAGCATCGAGTGTTCACCCTTCCTTCAACTTCTGGAGTGGTGCTTGGCTGGGTAAGGCAATTGATTAAGGAGCCGAGGATCAGACACCCCTTTGCCCGGGAATGGCCAAATGGCTGTAGATGTAAGCTACATTTGGCCAATGTCTAGTGGTCAATACTACCAAAGCATTCTGATCTGGACTCCAGCTTCTGTGAGCCTGTCTAGCACCCTGCCTGCTTGGCTTGCCCTATGTGGAGAAACCCCTCGCATCCCCTTGAACTACAGAGGGCTGAGTGTTCACCTTTCAGCGTGCTCCCCCAGGTGTGGTAACAGAGGTGCCGAGGTGCTAACGGCAAGCACTGGACTGGCCGGAGAGCAGAAATTCACAACAGCTGTCTGTAGACAGTGCCAAGCAGGTAACATGCTGAGATGGTCATGATTATGTTTTTATTCTTTTCATCTGCTTCCTGTCTCTCCTTAATATGTTTTGCTGTGATATTCTTGTTTCCTTTTCCCTGAAGCCAGTATAATTGCTTTAGAACATCACCTCCCACCGCAATTACTTCCAATAATTTCTGGTATTTTCAGCACTGTTCCCGTCCTTCTCCAAAGCCACACTCCTTCCTCTGAGTAGTTCACTAGCACTGCATCTAATTCTTACTTTGAATCGATATCAAATATATATTCCTTAACTGCAAATGGGCTATACTTTTTGTAATTGAGCTAGAAATTGGAAAAGGAAAGAAACCATCTGGAAGAACCTCCCTTCTCCAATTTCCATGGTGTTGAGAGTGAGGAGGATTTTGGAGGTCTTGATTTGCTCATCAGATAAGAAAGCCAAGACCCAATGTCCCAAATCTGCCCACCAGCAGGGTACACACTGGAGCTCACCTGACCTGACTTCTAGGCCAGCTATGCTCCACACGCCTAAAATGAAACTAGTCAACTTGGTTTTCACAGTGACTTTCATTCCTTTGTTTTTAGGTAAATCTTGGTGATATGGCTTATTTTCCCCAATGTTTCTAGGGTAAGGCAGTAAAAGGCAGACAAAAGAATAGTTTATATCTACTATGCCAGTGAGGAATGAGGTACATTCAATTGCATGGGTACATTCTCTGCCCACTTTCTGAAGCTGAAGTGATGAGGTGTCACCACTGGTTTCTTGGGACAGTTCCTCCACGCTGGGTGGGAGGGTGGTAGGTAGCAGGTTGGGCAGGGAAGGGGAGACAGCATTCCCTCAGGCCCTCTGCAGGAGCTTTCTGCCAAGAGTCCCTGTCAGGGGAAAGCTGAAGGGACAGGAGGATCAGTATGGGGCTGGTAGTGTTTAGGGAGAGTGGAACTCTGTGGTGCTTCAGAGTCAGAGGGGAAGGGGAACTAGAAGATGAGTGTGAACAGAACAAAGCGCTTGAGGATCTTGGATCAGAAGGAAGCGTCCTCAAGCAGTCAGTGCACAGATACTGTGTTTCGACTCAGAATGAAAGCACACCAATCTTGCTGCAGAATTCCTCCAAATAAAACTCAAATTTCGGCTTATTCCTGTCTCCTTGATTAGAAGACACGATCCACGGGGAAATCTGTTGTGAGCTCAGCAAAGATTCAGCCAGGAGGAATAAATTCAGAAGCTTGGGCTGACAGATCAGATGCCATTGAAAAGTGATGACACCCTGTAAATAGTTTTCATTTTTGTGGGAATGTTTCTGAGAGCCAAAACTGTGAAGAAGCCTTTTTCATCTCGTGGTAATACTATCTGAATTTTTGGAAACTGCAGAGTCACTAACATTGGTGAATCTTCTTAATCTCTTTGGGGTGACTCAAGAAAATTATTTTTCTTGTGGCCTCAATCAGTCCAATCAGTCAGACACCTGCATGTCTTTGAGTCATGCCCTTGTTAATGCTAGAATTAAATCAAAAGGTCACAAAACGATATAGAATGGCTGGCTGATTTGTTAGGACATAAATATTCCTGCACATTCCAAGGGAACCTGATAGGAGAGAACAAGGGCTAAAAACAGATAGGTAAATGGAAATGTGTTCAAATATTTCCCTAAAAGCTCAAAAATTGCATCTGGCCAACGGTAGTCTGTGCTCTGCTAACTGGAGCCCCCAAAAGAATGAGACTATGAGACTAGATCAAGACGGTCGTATTATCCGGTTTTAAGGCTTTTCCTTAGTCTTCTATGTGCCATGCGGCTGGCTGGAGACTTGACCAGGGACAGGTGGAGCTGGTGATGGGTTGATGCTGGTGAAATAATGACTCTCTCTCTCTCTCTCTCTCTCTCTCTCTCTTCCCCCCACCTCCACAACTGTAAAACCGTCAAAGCTTTCACATCAAAGGACTGGGGGACAAAATGCAACAGCTACAAGTACCCGCATTCAAGGGGCAATTTCATCCATGTCTTCGCCAAGGACACCTCCCTTTACCCCTAAACAAGCCCTCCCAACACAAAGAGACGAAGAGACAAACAGACTCGAAAGAGCTAGGCAATGGAATGAAATGACACCCCGTAGTGCTGTAGGAATTACGAGAATGAATCCAGTCAGTCTAATCCTCGAACACTTCCAAGAACAAAGGGGGGAAGAGTTCTGTGGGGCATTCCACCTTCATGTGCAGGAAGCGGCTGGCGTGGCAGGCTCCGATCATCCTCAGATCCGTCACCTTCATCAGGAGTTTTGGCCAAAAGTGTGTCACGTGATGTTTTCGGTAATTGATATAGTGTTCAAAAGCCAACAGGAAACTGTCTTGGTATTTCTCTATTCTCTCAACACAGGCGAGCCCTGGGCGATCTGAGGGAAAGGAAAAAGATGAAGGGTTAATTAGGAGGTGGAAAGAAGAATGCTTGCCTGGCCCAATCCAGTCCTTCAGTGGGATGCAGGCAGATGGGTGGGGTCTTTTCATCTCCTAGGAAAGAAAGAGCCTATGTGTGAATTCTGGGGTCCCTGAGACCAAGGGACAAGGAGGGGAGTGGCAGTGATTTGACAAGTTAAATGTTTGTAGGTTACCTAAATCAAAGCCATAGATGTGTCAGGGAATGCCCCCTTCCCAGGGTAACCAGATAAGGGAAAACATGATGATTTTCCTCTGCCTGGGAGAGAAAGGGAGAGGAAATGAGAGGGGAGGGGAGCGGTGGGAAAGGGAAGGGAGAGGGAAGGAGAGAGAAGGGAGGGGAGGGAATGGGAGGAGAGGGAAGAGAGGAGGGGGGAGGAGAAGAGGAGTGAGAGGAGGAGAGCAGAGGAGAGGAGGGGAGAGGAGAGGACAGGAGAGGACAAACACAAATACACAGAGAAGGACAAATACAAGAAGAGACCAGGACATCATGTCTCTTTTTTTCTTTTTTTTTTTGCAGCAGTGGTGGGGGGATGGAATGTGTCCAGGAAGGGAGTTCCTTGGAGATAAAGAAACACAGTGTCTAACTAAGTTGTTCTCTGGGCTTTAGTGACACACTGGCTCCTCTCCTTTATTCTGAGGTCCCTGCCTATCCATGGTGGATATGCTGCAGCACCTCCCTGGATCTAAGAGCAGCTGGAACTGCAGGTAGCACTGAACCTTGTAGCCACAGTTGCCCTGTCCATGGGGAAGACTGCAGACCCCTGCAGAGACAGAGGTCAGAGGATGCTCAAGTTCTTCCTGACAAAATGCCATGGTGTTCACACAGGCAGGCACATCTGCCCGTAGCCCTCATTTGCCTGAGATTATAATACCTGATGCAAAGTAAATGCTATGTAAATAGTTGTTATACTCTATTGCTTGGGGGTTAATAACCAGAAAAAAGTGTGCTCAGTACAGATACTTTGCCCCCCCCCAAATATTTTCAATCTGAGGTTGGTTGAGTCTGCAGATACAGAACCTGCAGTCATGCACACATACCTCTGAAGAAGTTAAATCTACAAATCAGGCACAGTAAGAGATTAGCAGTAATAATGATAGGGGACAATTATACCAATATACTTCAATCAAGGCTATGTGAATGTGCTTTCTCTCCCTCTCAACATACTTCATGTATTTTTCCCCTTCCCTTAAAGGAAGTCCTTTTTGGTTTCTTTTTGGCATATCTGAATTGCCTGTTACACCTCTTGTGCTTTGGGGCGGCTGTGGTTTATCTCTAGATGGCTCCCAAGAGCCTCACGCATGCGTAGGTGGGGATTCTGGAGGGAGACTGCGTCACGGGCACTGTAGCTGGCACTGAGGCCATGGCCTGCAAAGGCGCACCCTCCTCTTGGTTTCCTGCCTCTCCTACTTCCCAGCTGCCCTGAAGTGAGCGGCTCGCCTCCGCCCAGGCTCTTCCACCACACTGCCAGCCATGGAGGGCAGCTTCTGAAATGTGAGCCAGAAGAAAGCATTCTTCCTCTAAGGTTTTGACTGTCAGGTATTTTGGGCCAGGAGGAGGTGGGCAACTCATGCAGGGTACATCTGTACCCAGAGACCTGTTACTCCCGAGTTTTGCTTCCTCTGAAAGAAAGGAACAAGGCTAAAGCTCATGCATGACTCTAAGTCTAAACAAACCACCTGGGTTCTGGAGCCCTCTGGCTCAAATGACAAGCTGTGCATTTTCATTTCATTTCTTTCATATGTTGCTCTGTGGATCTGCTTATTCCCTCGGTCTCCCTCTCCTGTCCTTTCTTTTCGAGTGTGTGAGAAGTTTTTCCAGCCAGCCATGGTGGCACAAGCCCGTGATGCCAGCACTCAAGAGCTGAGGAACGAGGATCGCTGTGAGTTCAAGGCCAGGCTGAACTCCATAGTGAGACACTAACTTAAAAACAAACGAAAAAATTATCTCCAAGCTTCTACAACATTTTTTTTTAAATGAATTCAGGACAGGGTCTATAGGGTGTACAGGGTCTCACTACAGAGATTGGACTCGTAGTGATTCTCCTGTTTTCAGCATCCCAAGTGCTGGGATTACAGGCGCACCACCACACCCAGTCTCATTCTCCTTCTCAGCAGGCCCCGGGCAGGGCCAGCATGGCATGCCCGGGATCAAATCCCGGTTGCTGTGCTCTGCCAAAGCAAGCACTTTAGTCCGCTGAGCTATCTGGCCGGCCCTCAACTTTTGATTCAAGAAGAAAATCAATATAATAGTACTTTGGCTGTCTCTCCTCAAAGAGAAAACATAGCTTGGGTTTTGAGGCATCAAAAACACTATCCTTTGATAAGAAATAAAATTAAGATGGTCATATAAAAATATAGAAAGAAATGCTCTTATGACACTCAACTTATTCTAAAAAGTTACAGAGAGGGACACAAGACTTTTTTTTTAAGTCCTAAAGGCAGAAGTTCTCAGAAAAATGTCATTTGCCCTCTATCTCTGCAGGGTCATAGAAGCCAGCAATAGCACTCTTTTAAAGAAAAAAAAAAAAAAAGAACATAACAATGAAACCCAGTTTCAAAACAGGTTAGTAGGGCAGTTACAATAGATACAGTGTATATTATTGTCTTCCTAGTAGTTATTCAGAGTAGAAGATATAAGCATGATATCTTTTTTTTAAGAAAAAATTTTTTTGTATTATCAGGATTGAACTTGGGACCTTACGCTTGCCAGGCAGGCGCTTAGACTACTGAACTATCTCCCCAGCCCCTGTTTATATAATATTAGGACAGAACTTTCTTTTTAATGGACTAAGAGAAGTTAGCTGTCTATCTTGACTATCTTGTGTTAATATGTTTTCTCTTTTTCCCCTGTCTTCCTTTCCCCTTTCTACCACTCCAGTTTGTCTTTTCTTTTGAACAGTCTCTTCCCAATTCACAATGTCGGTTTTACATCTTGCATCTTATTTGCTTGCTTATCTTCCCACACTAGTGAGACAATGTGATGTGCACACATATGGGTCTTATTTATTTCACTTATGAATATGGCCTCGAGCTGTATCCATTTACCTCTTCAAGACTCCATTTTATCCTTCTTTATGGCTGAGCAGTACTCCATTATATTAAATTATTATATTAAATTTATAACTGATTTAACTGATTTAATTTTAAACTGATTTAATATAATTAAATATAATTAAATCAGTTCCTCAGTTGATGGGCATCTGGGTTGTTCCCAAGATTTAGCTGCAATAACACCCTTGCAAGGCTCTCTGTGCAAACGAAATGCCGGATATATGCTGGAGCTTAGCAGACAAGGCTGAGGAGGAATTGGGGCATGGAACTGTGGTATGCAGATTTCATGTGCCAGCTGTAGAACATCTTAGGTTTTTCTGGACCTCACAGCATCATTGAAAAGGACAAACATTACTAAAATTATAAAATATGTCCTAGGCTTGTCAGGCAGTGACAGCCTCACGAAAGCAGACTTGAGAAGAGCCATTTTGGCAGGTGCTCCTGCTTGCTATTACCTCCTGCTCACCTCACTTAGACCATTTACTTAATCCTCCAACTCATGACAGGCTAGCATTATGTGGGAACAGAAACTCATTTGTCATAAACAGAAGATAATCACAAAAATCGATGCAGGACAAAACCCTTATGAGGCAATAAAAGCCCTTTCATGACAACAGAAGGCTCGTGCAAGGACTTGGTACCTAGGATCGCTAATCTCGCTGCTCACAAGGCCGTGTGGTGAGTGCAGCGAGGAGCTGAAGTCGGACTTCTACCCCACCAGCTCTCGGCTTGCTGCATCTAGCAGACGCGGCCAGAAAGAAACTGCAGAAGAAATGGGTCTTTGTGTGATTTTGTGTTACTTAAAACTGTTTTTTTTTTCCATTAAAATCTTGGCTAAAAATTTACCTTGAGTACTTCCATGAATATAACGCCCACGTGTGTAGTTTAGTTCTTTTATTTTAAAGGTCACAGAGGCACAGAAAGGCTGAGTCTTGCAGGGGGTCTTAAAACAGCCTCCACACCTTCCTTCCTCAAGGACTGCGAGGTCCCCTGAAGGGCTGAGGGCGTGATGCTCCCCGCTGCACAGCAGGTCGCTGTGCTTTCTGGTCACGTGGGCTTTCCTCCTGTGGCCACTGCCTCCAGGAGCCAGAGCGATGAGTCTGAGCAGCGAGCCTGCTAGCAAGACTCTTATAACCCAGTCAGTCACCGCACGTGGCATCAGAGTTCCTGGATGCTACAGGTTAAGCGCAAATCCCAAGTTCTATAAATGCATCAGAGGAAGGGGGGTCACCCAGCAGTGTAATGGGGGCTCTGACAATCTGTCTGCCACAGTCTGTGGAGGGCTTATTATGTTATTGCAGCTATCTTTGAAATTCTCCATAATAAAAATAATTCCCTTTTCAAAATTCTGACATATCTGAACTTCCTGTAAGAAGTAAACTTCTAAGTCAACCTAAAAATAAAGACGGAATTCTATCGCGTTAAGTAGAAACCATCAACTGCACGAAGGATTCTCAATATACTTGTGATGGATATTTTACCCACATATTCAGCTGTTCATCCAATACATTTTTTGAATTCTACTGAACAAAAACTCAGGTGCTAGGTGTACAATTAGATACAGCTCTGTCTTCAAAAGATAAACAGCACAGAGGTTGGTGTGGATAAGCTAAGCAGGGAGTTCCAGATGTGTGCTGGAGGCCAGCTAAATGCAGAGGCTGGCTCTGAAACCGCTGTCTGCTCAAAGGCTAGTGATCTCTGGCGAGGACCACCAGCACTGTCGGCTCCTTTCACTCATAGGAGCCAGAGGTTCTGAGAGCGAGCTGGGGTGGCTTCCCAAGGGCTGCACATTCTTTGCTATTACAGTTCTCTCATCTCCCAGAGCTGGATTGATGGGTCAGGGCTGGTCCTAGGGCTGCTACGATATCGCATGAACTACAGAATAGGACTTGTAACACCTGTTTTTGTGGGCATGGGACTCTCTTTCTTGGAGTCCAACAGCCCTGTAAGAAGTCTAAGTACCCTGCATGAGGGAAGGCCACAAACAGAGGTCTGCAGCTGTGTCATGTCTCAGCCACTTTGAATCCTTGAATGTCTTAAGCCTGTCAGTGTTGGGGTTGTTGTGCTACACAGCAATAGAAATCCAAAGCTCATGAGCAGATTCTAGCGCTCACACATGGCTCCACACACAGAACTTAGCAGAAAGGTGTGGTCAGCCCCATGCGTCTCTTTATATACATAAAATAGGAGGAGCAGGTTGCTTAACTACTTTGAAACAGGCTGAGTAGTTCCTAGCGAAGGTGGATCACTCCACAGGGTCTTGTAGACCTCTCCTCTGGTTTCTTCCCACCACTCTGGGAAATCGCAGAAAGCATCAGACACCTGCGCTTGTCAGTGGCCAGGCCACGGGAGAGCCCCTTTTTCCCTCAGTGAAGGACAGTAAAGCTAAAGGGAGATCGAAAGCTCATCAAGCGACTTGAATTAGCGCCAGACAACCAAGAGCTCCTTTCACACCCATACTGAGTCAAGGCCCACTCACCTGAAGACATTAGCAGGACAGCCTGAAGCAGGGCTACTTCTGTGTCATCCAGGTTGAAAGACGACAGAGACATGCCCAGGTCAAAGATGGCATCTGACACAACCCCAAGACCCCCATTTTTCAGTTGGCCCCGAGTCACTGCCATTTCCCCATTCAAGGTTAAAGTCTCACTTTCTGGGTCATAGCGCACAGCAGCCCGAAGGGACATGATCTCCATGCAGCAGCCTTTGAGGAGGATGATCTGGTCTTCACATGGCAGCTGCAAAGAAGGAGCCTGCGTCAGCAAACAGCAAGAGCACAGGGGCCGGTCAGGAACAACATCAGTATCTTAAGAGCAAAGGGATCTTGGTGACCAATGCTTAACCTGCACTCGTTGAGCTCCGGTTGTCCATCTTTACATGGTGGCAGACCTTCTGCTAGTTTTGTTTTTAATTAAAAAAATATTGCTATTTCTTTCTCAATAAAATTAATTTAAAATATTTATTTATTTATTTACTTGGAACAGGGTCTTGCTATGCAGCTCGGACTCGTAGTAATCCTCCTGTCTCAGCCTCCCTGCCACTGAGATTACAGGCATGCGCCACCATGGCTGGTTTTGGTAGCCAGCATGGTTGGTGTGCCTGGGGTTCTGGGGCTGGTACAGCACGTGGTATCAGGCATTGAACCCAGGTCCTTGTACTCACCAGGCAGGCGATTAGACTGCTGGTCTATCTCCCCAGGCCTAATTTTTTTTTTTTTTGAGATAGAGTCTCTCTCTGTAGTCCAGGCTGGCCTCAAACTCATGGCAATCTTCCTGCCTCAGCACACCCCCACCTCACCCCCCCACCAAGTACTGGGATTATAGGTGTGTGTCACTCTGCCCAGCTATAAGTAGTTTTTATATACTAGGTTGTAATCTTCAGCAATTTTGATCTCAGTAGTTTGTTTCTTTTATGACAGATATAGGTCTTGAACTGGTACATGTGGAACTTTACTAATACCTCCTGATGTCGGGGTTTTAAAATTATATTTTCACCTAGGAACTGCCTGAGAGCACTTTTTGGGGCAGTGGGGGTGCTCTTGTAGTTCTGATTGGTAGCAACATTTTCACTGCTCAACTCACAACGGGGCCTCTTAAGAGTTCACTCCCCGCGTCTCACAAAGGCAGGGAGCCAGGAAGCTGCTGGCAGATGCTTGTCATCTACAAGGCCTGTGGAGAGAAAAGCTTTGCCCAAGCACAGAGACCAATCAGATTGTGAGGTTCCCAAGGCTATGTTCCGCCCAGGAACTTGTACCCCAGAATTACCCAATACTTTTTGCTACTGTTGTAATTTCATTTTCAGCTCATTTGTCTACCTTGTTACTGAGGATTTGTGATAATGGGGTGACAATAATAAACTTTAGTGTTTGCACAGCAGAAATAGAAAGTGAATTTCTAGAAGGGGAGAAAGTTTACATGCTGTTATTAAACCCGCCTGAAAAGGTCTGAGTTAATAGGAATTTTTGATGAATTAGGCCTCATCCCAAGATTTACATTCATGACCTTGCTTAATCTTTACAGAAATGCAGTGAGGTAAATATTTCATTCCTAATTTTATTCAAAGATTTGAATGCCCAGGCACTGATGGAGGAGTAAATGCTGATGGTCACAGGGATATTTTGGGGCTGAGGCTAGGGTTTGAAGCTGGAGTACCGTGGATGACTAAATTTACATAAGCAATGAATATGTAGATTGCACATAATGTATACCTCTTCCTTAAAGCTACTACAAATATTTTTTGGGACAAGCTCTTGGCAATACTTAATGAATCCAATGCAGATTGGGGTATGACATGCATAGCTACAGGTTTCATATGATGAACATGATCATTATGTATCTAAACTGTACCAATAAACTTAATTAATGATAAAAATTTAATATAGGTTACTATATAAAAGTGAAAGTAGAGGCTGGGGTTATAGCTCAGCAGCACAGCACCTGCCTGGCAAGCACAAGGCCCTGAGTTTGATTCCTAGCACCAAAAAAGAAAAAAAAAAAAAACAAAAAAAAACCAGTGAAAGTAATACTACTAAATTGCATTTAAAATACATAGTATTTTGTATTTTTTTCCAGCTTGGCCTAGTCATCTTACCATCTTATTTCACACTGCTTAGCTTTCTCTACAGAATAAATTCATTTACTATTTGGCTCTGGGAGCCGTACACGTGAATTGTTTCCTTCCATCCACTTAAACCCACTGTGATTCACTTTCACCTAGGGGCTGACTTGTATCTCTGGGCTACCGCCTTGTGCTCCTGACCCAAGGCATGGCAGGGGGGAGGAAGCTCGGGCAGGAGAGGGTGGAGGCAGGCTTAGGCACCAGGGACAGGGGTGCCCTTTCCACCCCTCGGGGTCACCAGAAAGCAGGTGACATGCAGACAGCGGCCCCCTTTTCTGTATTCCTCCCAAGTTCCTGGTAATGTTCATGATGAGGGCTGCTGACACCACTCTCAGGAGCTACTGGCACAGAACAGCAATGGAGGTTACTGATCAGCTAAAACCACTTGTATTTTACAGTCTGTCTCAGTGTGCAAATGTGGCAGGACCCCCCCTTTGAAGGTGGCTCATGCCTTGGAGCTATCTCCCCGAAGGTGGCTTCTTATGAATGAAGTAAAAGATTTCTTTGTAAAACCTACTAACTTTTTTTTTTTTTTTTTTTTTTTTAGAACCGAGGATTGAACTCAGGTCCTCGCAGTTGCCAGAGAAGCGCTTATTCCACTGGGCCATCTCCCCGGCCCTAAACCTACTAACTTTTGATGAGTAGTTCAAACTTAAATGAGAGCTGAGTAAACATGTGCAAAGGGTCGTCAAGAGTGTAGAAGCTGGATTAGACACCATTTCCTGTAAGAGGGTGTGCAGGGTCCTGGTGAGGTGCCACACGTGGGCACATCACCTCTTAGGCCCCTGCCACCATGCTTCCATTGTGAGAAAGTGCCAAGGGGGCCTGACAGGCAGAGGCGGGCTCCTCCCACGGAGCCTTTCACTTCCTTAGGAGAGCATCTCTCGGGTTGGTTGGCAAAGACAATGGAACATTCTAGGAGTGGGGTGTATGTTTGGTTCTGGCAGCTTTGCTGGCAATGATTTTAGATCTTGAAGTCCTGGTGTCACGTCAGCTTTGTTGGGGGTTAGCAGGGATCTTGGCAGAATAATTGCCATGACACATTTTGAATAGCAGATATGTCAAACTGCATCTGGCAAGAGAGTTCTGGACCACATGGGATCTGCGGGCCACTTAGTGGGTCGCTACCTCAAGGCCCTATGTAGTCCTTTACGCTTTGTGGGTTCTGAAGACAGTACAATAGGCTGTCAGGCGCCTGGCAGCCTTCAACACTGGAAACATATGTATCTCTGCCTTAAAGGCGCCACCCTCCTCTTCTTTGTAAACAATATATCATGTTTGAAAGAGAGGTGGAGTCTTGCCCAAGGAAGCAGGCTTACATTTCTAAGGGGAATTTGGAGAGAGAGAAGTGGTGCTTGGAAAGTTCTATGTTGACCCCTCATCCATGTGCAAATGTGGGATTACAGTGTTTGTTACTGGGGAAGGAGACAGCATTGCCCCCCTCACCCTCCCTCCTCTTCTTTTTCTTTAGCTGAAATATCTCTAGTGGCTGGTCTATGTGAACTTTACATTCGACAAGATACATCTGGGGGGCACTGGAAGGGTGCTTGCTGTGTAACTGTCAGGCTAGCTTGGAGTGGTGGACTCATTGGAGTTGCTCTTCAGCTACCAAAATCAGAGACAATGGACACAGTCAGAGAGAGAGAGAGAGAGAGAGAGAGAGA
>NDGM010329218.1:0-12171 GCA_002564305.1 Octomys mimax | reverse complement strand
TGCTTTGCTAAGCTTGTTCTAAGTAGATGCTTTAGACCACTGAGCCATCTCACCAGCCCCTGCGGATTTTTTTTTAACATTACATTTTACCTTTTAAACTTTTATTTGCTTTACTTGTTCATTTTTGTTATGTTCCTGAGCAGTAACAAACATGTACCTTTGGTACATGTTTTTCTTTTAAGACAAAAGATGCTAATATATGAGTTTTTTCTAAGCTAAAACCTGTGTTCAGGTTTAACTGCAGTGTTGGCACTTTGTGATAAATAAGTGGGTTTGGGTTGCAGTTCTGTGATCTGGCCTTATTCATCCTAAAAGATCCCATGGCATAATTTTAAAGCACTAAACCACAGCTTTGGGAGAGGAGGTGTCACTCTCTGGTGACACTACAGTATAATTGGAGGGATTTTAACAATTTCAACAGTTCAGGAGGGGACCAGATGTCACTCTTTTTGCTTGTTTTTGAAGTCTCTCCAGTGATTCTACAAGTGCAGAGCTGAGAACCATGAGCTGGACTTTGTCTATTCATTTGACACACATAGGCATCATTATATGAGTGCTTTACATGTGTACTAAGGAAGGCAAAATATAAAAACCACAAAAATACTTGGCAGTCATCAGTGTTTCTTAAGCAACCAAGAAAACAGGAAGGAATAGAAGAGATAGGTATGGGATGGTTTCAGATATATTATCATCTAGCTGGATAACAGAACACACGCAGCTGAAAGAATCAGGGAACAGCTTCGCGGTAGCCTTCACCAGTTCAGGCATCCTGGCACGGGCAGAACAGGCAGTCAGGTGCTCAGAACTGGCCTGAAGGTGAAGTTCATAACTCAGGGGCAGAGGCACCTCTACTAACTAAAAATAACACCAAAGGGTTAGTTCAGTCCCCTTGCTGTCCCTAAGATGTAATTTATGTGGGAGCTCAGAGGTGAAAGTGATGGCTAAAATTTATTGTGTGTAGGATGCATCTGTGGAGCTTCTAGGAATAAGAAAGAGCACACAGCATCCGTGTTTGTGAAGAGCCTTGAATCACAGCATGGAGCCATCAGGGAACACTTCAGTCCATAATGGTCAGGTTGAAAACGCAGAGAATTAAGAGATCAAGGCTGTCGCCACAGTACTGGAAACATGGACATGCAATGAGGAAGAGCAGAGTGTCTGAATTTCTCACTTCCACAAGGCCACTGATTTGATGTTGTGTCATCAACATTCACCAGTTTTCTAGCAACCTGAACTATGCTGCCCTAAAAGTGCCACTTGTGTCTTGTGCCTCTGGAGAAAAAAAGACAGTGACGATGGTAGTGATATGATGCGTCAATGCATACAAGAGGTGTGGCTGCAATATAATAGTGAGCTTAACAAATTAAAATGCCAGTAAAAGACATTGTCATTAAGCATCACCCTAAATATTCTCTCTTCCTTTGAACAGACAACCCCATCGTTCTAGCCTTTCCGAAACAGTTCTGGAAGTCACCTTTTGTGTCTTTTTGAAGGGTGATGTAAATTTGGTACTGCCAATGCCAAGTACCACCCAGCAGAAAGGCAGGCTCATAGCCTGATGGTGTCCTCATCGACCGTGTTCATCACGTCAGGCACCACATGCCTTCTGGCTCTTTCTCAGTCAAAATGAATTTAAAAGGTAAACATTTTGAATTGACTCAGGACATGGAGGCAGTAGTGACGGCACAATTAAAAACATGAAAGAGGATTCCAGAATGGCTTCACATAGTGCTAAGAACAATGGAGTGTTTAAATTGAGGAAGAGTATTTTGAGGGGGTTAATGGCAAGGTGTCTTTTACTGTGAAATGTTTGAAAATTTAAGTATCATTGTATTTTTTTTTCTTTTTGGCTGGCTTAGGTTGCCTTAAGGGCAGGTCTGGTAAAGTATGAGGACCTGGGGATTGAACCACAGCATCCTGAGCCTGACTGCATTTGCTTAAGCCGGCACTTAAACAACTGAGCTAACCGGTAGGCCCCCCACCTAGTGCAGGAACAGATGTGTGAAGCTTGTCCATAAAGTCAAGGGAAGGTCTCCTGATTTGCTCAAGTGAATGTAAAAACATGGAAAGTATGAACTCTGGGTGAAGTGTTGTGGCATAAGTCTTAATCCCAGCACTCAGGAGGTTGAGGCAGGAGAATCAACATGAGTTTGAGGCCAGCCTGGGCTACACAGTGAGTTCAAAGACAGTCTGAACTGGCTTAGCAAAACTCTGCTTAAAAAAAAAAAAAAAGAGGCTTGGCGTGACGGTGCGCACCTGTAATCCCAGCTCTTTGGGGGGCTGTAAACAGGTGGAGCACTGCAAATCTGATCTAGTAGTGAGACCCTGAACACCTTGTAGACCCTTCCCTAAAATACAGGGAAAAAGAAAGAAAGAAAGAATGGACCCCTAGGACAAGTCAATTTTCCTTGCCCTTTTGGTTTTTCCACTGCTGCCATGTGGAAACACATCTTCCAGCTGTGTCCAGGTTACAGTAGAATGACACAGAAAATGCACCAGTAGCTGCAAGCTCTGAAAGAATAGCAAGGAGTAAATGCAGCTACTACACGTTCCTCCAGCGGTCCCTCCTGATCGTGAAGCAGCTCTAGTCCCCCACCCACTGGCAGCCAGGAGAGTATCCACACGTTCTTTCTGAAACCAGCTGCTAACCCTCCTGAAAGGAGTTCTCTGCAAGGTCCCCAAATGCCCCAAAGGGGGAGCTGTTGGATGGAAATGGACACAGAGGTGAACATCCCACTGTATCCAGGCATGGAGAAACATGAGACGGCTGTACTAACAGCCTTACACAGCTTGCACAGTACTAACATTTCATGTTATAAGAAAATGGTGACTATGAAAAGATCTTGGGGTTTAGGGTGGGAGGGGAGTTGCACATACCTTAAAGGGCATGTAGAGCCCATAGAAAAAGCCATTAGGTCTAGCATTTCCATTTTACACAGTGAAGACAGTGGTAGCAATTCCTCAATGCTTTCATTTTGGATTTGAAGATTTATTCATACTCCATGCAGAACAATGAGTTTGTCATTTTCTCAAGGGACTGAAGACCACTACAGTTAGTGCAAGTAGAAAGGTTAGCACAGTATACCGAAAAGGAATGGGCTTTTTCAGAAAAGGAATTCTAAGGCAGAGAATAAGGACTCTAGAGAGCTGGACAGGGGAGCCAGCCTGCAGGGAACTTGGTTGGAGTACCCAGTGAGCACGATTCCGTTGCCTCTTGGAGTGGCTGTGCCATCCTTTCCCTCTACCGACTCTTTCCTTTCCAACACGGCCACCCTAGCAACCGGCTCCACATGACCTTTTTGCTCAAGCACCTGCTGCCTGACACTTCTCTCTCCTAAATCCCTCTCACTATCAGCTCTTGTTTAAAGAGGTGGCTAGAAGGGACTGATGTGAGCAACAGTGGGAAGGTCCTCTAGGAGTTGACTGAGTGAATATATTCTACACTCCTTTAGCATTAGGTGAGAAGTCTGCACTAGGGTTCAATCATCAGTCCTGCATGCTGTGCTGGCCCCGCTCCCTGGGCACAGTGAACCTGCCACCAAGTCTGGGTGTGGTGGCACACACCTGGAATTCCAGTGCTTAGGAGGCTGAAAACAGGAGGAATACTACAAGTTCGAGCTGTATAGTGAGACCCTGTACCAAATACATAAATGGAAAACAAACATCTCAAAAAACAAAAAACCTGCAACTAAATATAACTAATTAAACACAAGGCCACTTAGGCACACTAAGTAAATCCATCTACTATCTGGTATTTGTGGTACTGTATCTCTGAAAATGAGTCCAGTCAAAGAAAACAAGTCCAGTCAAAGAACAAAGGTACCCCTGAAAGGAGCTCATCTTTCTAGAATGTTTAAAATTCTCAGGGCAACATCATGAAACCGGTCAGTTGTCTTCAAAATTATCCTTTGCTGAGATGCCAGTTTTATGAAGATTTCAGAGCCGAGCTGCCTCGGTTTGTTGCCTGGCTCCACTCCTCGTTAGCCAAGGTGTTTCTCCAACCCATGTTTTAGCTTGCTCATTTGCAACTTGAGAAAAACAGCAGTATGGCCCTTCACAGCTTATCTAGAGGCAGAGATGTATTAATATTTGCCTGGCAAGGCATGCCTCAGAATGAGGCTGGCAAAGCATGTATGTTTCACAAATGATACTTATGCACTTTATAAAATACTTTAAAAATAAGTTTATTATAACTAATGAATATAAAATCCGACAGATGTTTTCAAACATTTTCCAAAAAAAGTAGAACCCTCCCTTATTCCCCCTTTCCCCATGAACTACAGAATAACTAGGACAGAAAAACAGTATAAACCTAAACATGAAATCCTCATTCATTGGCTGGTACTAAAAGTCTCCATACATTATATTCTAAGTAAAGATCCATTAAATTAAGAAGTCAATAAAACATCTGACATTTGTAGTTTATCTTGGTTTCTACTGGCACTATGATACCAAGAATGTGAGGGACTAGAACAGGTAACAGACTGCATGTGACAGATACCCAAAGTGCAAGGATACATGAAACCACAAACATTTACAAGAATCCTGGGTATGGAATTAAACACTGACTTAAGAAGTAAATCAAGGAAATGTATGTACATTTTAGCCTTTGGCATCTGGTCTAACATATTTCTTCTTTATATAGACATCATTTTGTTCAATCTATCCACCAGAATAAATTTATATGAGCACATTTCTCATCTAACAGATTGTCCACAGCCAATTTCACATGAGGTAGTTGGGCTGTTTAATGACATTCTAGTTAAATTCTCAGGACACATGGAATCATACATTAAACATGCCACAAACCTGGCTCATTACCTTTCTTATGACTGCTGACTCCTTATACATCTGTGAACACACACACGTGTCTACCAGAAGGAGATCAGCTTTGCAAGCAGTACCTACCACCCAGGGTGGTTTCGGTTTGTAAGATACAGAGAAGAAATACTGACCACAATTTAAAATATATGAAAACATTTATAGGCTGGGTGTGGTGGCAGACACCTGTAATCCCAGCACTTGGGAGGCTGAGGCAGGAGGATTGCTGCGAGTCTGGGGCCGGCCTGGGCTACAAAGAAAAGTTCAAGGCCAGCCTGAACCACAGAGTGAGACCCTGTCTCAAAAAAACAAAACAAAACAATAAAATATATGAAAACACTTAAAACAAGGATATTGTTTCTTATATTTTTACATAGCTTAGCTGAAAACATCTTTCATCTGAAAAGAATTTTTGCATTGCACAGTAGTGGTATGCTTTTTCATTGTAATTAAAGGTTATTTTAAAAACAGAGGAGAGAGATCAATGCATGCATCAACTATCCCAGAGGCACTATCAATGACCGTTCCATCATGCCCTGGAGTGCCTGAATGCAGCAGTGTGACAAGAAATCATGCAAATGGTCACTATTCACAGGACTACTGACTGTGTAAAGCAGGAGACAATAGGAACATTGATAGGGAAGGCCTAAAGCACAGTACATTTATGAAATAGCTGAAATGACCTGTAACAGATAATGTACTAAAATACCATTAGACAGCAAGTGAGTATTTTCATGACTATGAAACCCCTGAGCAAGCAACTGCCAAGTTACAAAGGGTCATCCAGAAGTGGAACGTATCTTTAAATACAGCATGCTCCATCCACTTCACAGGACCCGAGGCTCACCACACACACTGAAGCGTGTGCAGGCTGTATGATGTCATGAAGCCTCTGAAGTCAGGCCCTCAAGATCAAATACAGCAGCTCACTGAACAGAACAATGGTTTCACATATACTTTACTTATAAATTCACCATCTTATAACTTAAATTTAAAAAGATTTGCAGATAACCTTAAAAAAAAAAAAAGGATTTGGGAACTGAATAGTTATAAATCTTTGACTAAAACCAGAAGCAACTGGTTTTAATCAGTGTCTCAGAAATGCACCATTGTATAACCAGTTCCTGAAGAACATAGTAGCTTAGTAGGAAAAAGAAATTTCCAAAATGCTTTACTATCTCTTCTATTGCTCATGGTCCTCTGACTGTAATACCCTGGTATTTCTCCATATATATGGTTTCCATAACCAAATTATTTCCTTTATAATTTTTTTCCACTTCAAATTTAATAAAGTATAGTGGTTTATTAGTCCGTACTACATACTTTTCTTAGGAACACTACTGAAAATATAAAGTTGAAAGCATTAATTTTTTAGAGATGTATATGGAAGCACTAATCGAAAGCAGCAGAGCACAAGCTTCTCAAAGCACTCACCTGGTAGGAGATCACCTCTCCCAGGTGCCACAAGTCTTGGCATCCATCTGCCCTACAGCTACCAATGAGAACATGGGTTCTGCCCTGAAGCTCTCTTAAGGGCAATGCCTTGCTCTGCCAACACTAAGTAAGACATAGCTCCCTTTTTTCCAAATGGTTATGCAAGAAAAGATGTTTCAAGCAATGAAAGCAACAAACATACCAGTTATTTCTCTCCCAGTGTCAGAGTAAAGGAAAGCTCAAGTATCCCAGAGCTCTTGGAGGGCTACAGAAGAAAGCTGAAAGTATTTTACCTATTGTCCCCTTCTTAGGAAGTCACTGCTCATCAGCACAATTGACTGTAAATGAAGACATAAATATTATAGATCCAGGAGGAGGATCTATTTGTGTCAAGTTGAATTTGTTTAGCATTACATTCAATTTCTAGCCTTCTTTTATAAGGATCCTCTGTTTTATTTATCTTCGGCAAACACTCCCTGGCAAGGAAAATATCTACTGAAAAACATTACCCTCTTCCTATAGAGTTGGAAAAGGGGTGACTGGAAAATGGAACGTATTCAAGTTATTCAAGCTACTCTATTTTGGTAACATTAAACTCATCCTTCATTAAGTTAAGTTGTAAACATGTAGGCAATACTTGTAAAGATGTGAAATGGCCACGCAGAGCAGCTGTCCTTCAGTGTGCATTCAGAGACCTGGTGGCACACTTGAGGTGTTTTCAGAGTGCCCACCTGCTCTCCAAGACCACAAGAGCTGACCTGAGGTGGCCAGGAGCACCAGCAGTTGTGAACAGTCAGCTTCATACCACCACCAATTTCCTGGAAGTACCCCCTCTTAAGAGCAGTGCTTAAAGCATCTTCACTCATACTGTACCTTTTCCTTTTTTCCCTGTGAGAAGTGGGCATCATGGGCAGAAGTCTAAATTATCCCCAAGTCCTACCTTCATATTCACTCTAGCTGTAGGACATCCAAGCCCAGTGTAGTGGGGCATGCCTATCATCCCAGCACTTGGAAGACTAAGCCAGGAGATCACCAAGAGTTCAAGGCCAGCCTGGGTTACAGTGAGCTTAAGGCCAACTTGAACTACATAGTGAGACTGTCCACCCACTGCCCCCCTCAAAAAAAGAACAGAGCACCACAGAACGCTCTGATGAATGGGAGGAAAATATACCATGCACCTAAGCAGCTTCGAACAACAATTGCTAAAATATAATCAACATTACTTTAATTCTTCTCTAGCCTTAAAACATAAAAGAGATTCTTTTCCTAAGTTTATTTTCTAGAAGTTCTTCTGTAGGCTAATGCTTTTAAAAACAAAACAAAACAAAAAAAACTTATGTTTTAATTTTAAAGAGCAGCATCTCACTCCATGGTCCAGGTTGGCCTTGAATTCCTGGACTAAGAGATTCTCTTGCTTTAACTCTTTGCCAGAGTAGCTGGGACTATAGATGTGTGCCATTTTGCCTAGTTCAATTTGTTTCATTAATGTGGGTTAAATAAATGCCTGCTTATAGAGACAAAAGACAAAGTCAGTTTCTGCCCTATATGAAGCACCCTGCTAAGGAGTGAATTCTCTTGCCCTATGGATCTGCAGCATCATTAAGCACTGCTCCATGCACCTGTGTCCCTTATATTCTCCACAGTAACTACCTTATGCCGAAGTGTCCCTTCCTGAACAGGAAGACACTCATGGCATCTCCCCTGCACATATTGTGGCAGCTTGATCCAAAGGTGGGAGAGAAGGGTCATAGGTCAGACATCACACTTGGTAGGATGTCTTCCTACACTTGTTTCATAAAATATACAAGTCCCATCTATAAACCTGAAAGCTTTTGAGACTGACATGCAGCTGCCTTTAGTTTGCTCTACACTTCTGGTCTTGAAGCCATGACTGGTCACCGGAAGATTCAGAGCTGTGGCCCTGAATGCTGGGTGCTGATGCTGGCTCAACAAAGCATGCTGTGAAGTAAACCTGTTCTACTTCTCACTCTCCACTGAATTATTTTTCTTAAATGATAGACTCTTTCTGTTTGAAAAAAGGATCATTTGGTTCTTGGAGAAGGCTCTGGAATTCTGAAAACTCCAATTTAAGTAAGTGGTTCCTTCTACCATGTATGCATAAGAATCATTTGGGAAGCTCATCTAAATGTCGATGTCCCACTCTCAGACTGGGCTCTTTAGGCAAGTTCTGGAAATTCAGTCTTTGAGCACATGACTTCAATACACATATGGTACAGGTTACACTTGGAAATCACTTGGCTCCTCAACTGAGGAGAAGAGTGTGAGCAGACCCTTCTGCCTCTAAACATCACTCTGTAAGTGAAATAAGAATCTCAGTGTCATTGTTTCCTTGTGAAGTCCGATTAAGATAAAGCCTGGGAAATGTGGCAAAAGGTGGGCACAAGACAGGTGTCTTCTCAAATGATTTGTCCCACTTCTCCCACCCAGTCCTCCTCCAGTGTGGGGTTAGGGTAAACCTCTTGTCTTGAGCCAAAAGGGATAGCAGTCCTTGTCCATATCTTCCTATAATCACATGGTCACACAAATGACCAAACCTTTTCTCTACACAGGTTTTTCTCACTAAGAGCGAGAAAGGAGGATCCACTGGAGAATGTCTAGGAAAAGCAAATGACATTAGCACTGCTTCACAAAGGAGCTTATACTCTTAAGTGTTCAGTCTAACTCTTAAGATGGTTCAAAACTGGCTACGAATTTTAGTTACAAATTTTAGCTCATTTGCAGTTTGGGTTTGAGTGGCCATTAAAACTAAAACAAAACAACATAAAACACAATATAAAATCTATTTGTTAAATCTGCTATTACTTGCTGTTCAAGTCTTTAACAATTACGATTTGGTTTCCAGTAGGCCCACTGAACTGAAGTATATAGCACCTCGATTTTTAATCACATAAAATACATACATATTTTACAAAATTATATATAAAGCACTATGTTTTGCTTCTTCCTTCCCACTCCCCCAAGGAAGGTGTTGGAAAGGGTTGAAGCTCTTGCTGAAAATTAAGTAGGGCAACACAATACTTGAGCAAACTTTATTCCCTGAAGTTAAGAGGTGCTGTCCTGCAGCTGTCACACCACCTCATCAGACTCCAGCCCGTGGACTTCATATAAAGTGTCCAGAATAGCCAGCTGCTTTTCCATGGCAGGAAGGTAAAGGCTAAGGTCTCTCTGCATCCCAGTGCTGAATGCTTCCTTCTGGTGGTCACCTTCCTTTATGGTTAATGCGGCCACAAAATCTTCATAGGATGGAGCTGCCCTCAGGGCTAACTGCAAAAGAATTGCCTGTGAGGATCTGTATCAGGATTGTTTCTTGCACATTTACTCTTATGCATGCGTACATGCATATACACACACTTCTATGTACAAAAAGCTAAGACAGCAAAACTAAAGAACTATGAACACCCTTCTTCATGAATTGCTAAAATTATGTTCTAAGCACTAAATCATACAACTCTAAGGCTAAAAGTGGCAAGTGTGTTCTTGGATCATCTTAACGATAAATAATGCCATCACATGAAGAAAGAGGAGGAGTTTGAGAAATTTTCCTTCTCATCAATAGGGTGATCCACATTATTCCCCCAGAATCCTCAGAATTAATCTGTATGCATACTGCCATGTTTCTGTTCCCACATGTTTGGCATTCTGAGGTACCTAACTCTATTTTACATCTCATTTCCATTTAAGTTTCTCTGTATACCTATTTTTCCCCTACATGGAAATTAATTCCTTTACACCCTTGAGTATTTCCTAAAAGAGGGAGCTAACATTTGCTGTCGGCTAATCCCATCTGAGCCTGTGATCACCTCTGTGCTTTTCAACCTCAACACTATACCTTTCCACTTCCTGACAGAAGACTCCAAAGCCTCATCACTCCCTTCCCTTCTTCTCCCTGTTCTGCTCCTTCATTTGAGTCCTACTCATTAATCTTGCTGAAAAATCTCCTTTCTGAATCTACACGAGGTTGGCTGTCTGAGATCAATAGAGAAGCTTGAATTACTATTTTGTGAGGGCTCCCTTGATATACCTTATACTTTAAAAGGCTTTCAGAATCAATCCCCCATCCCATCTTCAGTAAATCATTATGCTGAAGCAAAAAACAGGTATGGATGAAATAAAACTGGAATCAATCTCAGACTTCAGAATCAACGTTAACTTCTTAGAACTTCATTTTCCTCATCTGTGGAAGGCTAATACCACTTTTCTTATTTTAAGGATTAGTAGGATATGTTTACCCTCTGGTTGGTATATAATACTCAGATGATACTGCGAGTACAGAGAAGAGACAACAGGAAATAAAGAGATGGCCATATCCAAAATCATAATATGAGAAAAATTTCCAGTGCCAGGGATATATATAGCTCTGTGGAATAAGTGCTTCCCTAGCAAGTGCAAGGTTCTGAGTTCAATCCCCAGTACCCACCCCAAAAAAATTCAGGACTGAAGGAGTCTCTTGATTTAAAACCTAATTAAGTGTTCAGTACAATAAATGATAAAGAAAAGGGGGAGGGGCTATCATGAAATTTTAGAATGGAAGAATAGAAAGAGATCTAAAAGTGTTCCAGGGGTGATAATGAATAGCTTATATACAAGGAAACAGGATTAGCATTAGTAGTAGTTACGGTGAATGCTGGAGGACAATACAGTCATGCTTTCAAAACTCTCAGGGAAAATGATTATTAACCTCAAGTTCTATCTACACCAAAGCCACCACTTTGGGGGTGAGGGGCAGAGCCAATACTAGAGATCCACCTTCTAGTCTGGCTGAAGAAGAAACCAAAAATGTCAAATGATGTCTGGTTAGTGATGGACTCAGAGGCTGTATCACTTTAGGAGAGGACATCTGTCTCAAGATAAAAACCTCACTATTTGGTTTATGAGTCAAAATTCCATGGATGGAAAAGATGTTTCCTGGAGAAACCAAGACTATTTAGAATGATTTTGGCTATGTTAATTAGCAGATGAGAAATCTCAATGAACCCTGCACAGTAGTGATGACTTGAGGAACAGTGAGGATGAAGAGGCCAGTCAAAATACAGACTTAGCTTTCTACTGATAAATCTACTGTCAAATGCTGAACATAATCTATTTTCTTAAAAACCAGCAATTTTAAATATTATTTACAATAATCCTCAAAGCCTTTGAAATGCTTTTACTCTGTAACTGGGGGTATGTTATCTCACCTCTTTGTGTCTCAGGATTCTTTGCCAATAAGCAGGGAAAATAAGAGAGCCTATCTCAGAGTAATACATAAGTATACTTTATGTATATCAAGCACTTAAAACAATGTCTGCTGGATGGTAAATACTCAAAATCATAAGTTGTTATTGCAGTTCTGGGTTTTAGACTTTTTTTTTCTTTTCAGTATCAGGGATTGAACTTAGGACCCTGCGCTTGCCAGGCAGGTGCTTATGTCACTGAGCTATCTCCCCAGCCCCATAGACATAACTATTTTTACAGAAACCTATTTTGAGGAAAGAGCTTTAGTTAAAAATGCATATAAACATATGCTATGTTCTTTCTCAGAACAGACTCAGAAGCAGCTTAAGTTTCTAACACAGAGGGATGAGAAAATTGTAACTTCACACTAAAGGAAGTATTAGTCACTAAAATATTTTTCTCAGACTGGTGGAATTTTAAAATGTTCATGATAGAAATTTATTAAATGTGAAGAAAGAATACAAAATTATGCTACAAACTAAATGAAGAAAAAAATATATGCATCTATAAAGTGATGCACATAAAGACACATGCACAATACATAAGATATAAAAGCAATACAAAATACCATAAATGCTAAATATTAACATGTGTAAGTAGAAATATAGCTAAAATACATAAATTAAGTAGATCAATTAAGAGAATATGTAAATAAAAACACAAAAAATAAAAGTTAAAAAG
>NDGM010329205.1:0-10652 GCA_002564305.1 Octomys mimax | reverse complement strand
AAAAGAAAGAAAGAAAAATTGCAACACACACAAATCAGACCAAAAACTAAAGTCAAGAGCTGAAACAATCAATATAACCAGACTCAGAAACAATGTAGGTACTGGAGTTATCAGGCCAAGAACTCAAATAACTATGATTTATATGTTAGATGCTCAGGAAAAAATCTGTAGTGTGCATAAGAAAAAATCTCAACACAAATGACAATTATAAAAAAGTCAAATAGAAGCATTAAGGAAAGGTAAAGAAAGCCTTTGTGACTTGGATGAAGAGTCCCTTTAATGCCGATTTAGTGGGCAAGAGAATTCAGAAAAGAAACAAACTGAAAGGTAGCTACAGAAATTGTACAAACCAAAACATAAAGAGAAAAGTAGTAAAAATAAAATAACAGACTACTAAAGGGTTGTAGGATACTATCTAGTAGCCCAATAATAGATAATTAGAATTGTCCCAGAAGGAGAGATAATTATGCAGAAGACATATTTAAAATGAATGTTTTGAAATCAACAGAATGCCTCAAGCCATGGATCCCAGAAGCTCAGAGAACCCCAACCATGAAAATAATAAACAATAACAACAAATATACTTAGGCATACCATATTCAATGAGCAGGCTTAAAAACTGTGTACTAATTCTAGCCCTAACACTAATATAATCTAATTGTAAAACCTAAATAAATATTTTTGAAAGATGATCACCAGAACTTGTAATGATTGCATATAATAGGAAAATGTTCACATCTTTGTACTATTTTTTAAAGTAAAAGCGAGCAAGAAATCTATTTTATTGACAAATGCATGCCTTTTCTGAATAGCAGACATCATTCCAGTTATTTTATTTATACAAAGAATGTGTTTATTTTTTCATTTCATTTTTTCTATTACATTTCTTGTTTGTTTGGGGTTTTTTTGTTTTTTTGTTTTTGGTGGAGCCAGGGCTTGAACTCAGGCCCTTGCGCTTGCCAGGGAAGTGCTTATTTAACTGAGCCATCTCCCCAGCCCCTTCATTTTTTCTATTACATAAATGTTTCCTGTCACATATTTTCTTATTAGGAAAGTATACAATTTGGTTATTATTCATCTTAAAAGTTTAAAAAACATATATATTCTAAGAATAAAAAATGCCAAATTAAGAACTCTATTAAATGATATAATATACCCATATTTTATTTCCTGTCACCTACTCCTCTATTCTAGATTTTGGGTGACACTTACTGTTGACATACTGTGAGGGTTTCAGTGGTGGGGAGTCTCTGGCCTGCGTGCCGCAGTGGGCCATCTGCTGTCCTTGAGAGCTCTACAAGGCTCGCCATGACTGCTCTACATTACTGCAAAGCAGGTTTGCTGGGTGCTGGTTACTGGCCTGTCTGGGTTTTGTGAAACAGCATGCACTTGTGCAGCGAGTGACACCAAGCAGACTTACCTCTTCTGGACAGAAAGCAGGGCACGAGAGAAGCCTCATTTGCTGTGAGCCGGTCCCTGAGTCTGTCAGTCCTGACAGCACCTGCTTCCCTTGCAGCACAGATGAGCCAGGGACTTCTCTGGGCTGAGCACCTCAGGGGAAAAGTGACCCATCATGCCGCAGCATGGCAAGACATCATTTTTCCCAGGAGACAGAGAACAAGGCTTGCCCTGGCAGTCCCAGAATGTTGTGACTAACTCAAGAAGCTACATTCCTTGTGGGGCATGGCAGTGAGCCTGATGCCACTTAGGCCTGGCTTTCCTGTCTCGGGGATGTTCCTACAATGACTCTTTTTTTTTGTTTCAGTTTTCTGAGACAGGGTCTTGTGTTGGAGTCCAGACTGGCCTTGAATTCACTGGACTGGCTAGCTGAGATTGGCCTTGAATTCTCTGATTCTCTTGCCTCAGCCTTTTGAATGCTGGGATTACAGGTGCACACCGTCATATTTCAAGGCTATTTTTTGGTATAATTGTAATAATTCATGGCAGCGTTGATTCTGCTCTTTATTGCCACTAATTCATTTTGAAAATATGATGTTGTTTGATCCCTGGCACCACCTGCTGCACCGGCCTCGCCCCTAGAAGCGCTGAATTGGCCACACCTGTAATCCCAGAGCTGGGTGTGGTGGTACACACCAGAGTTGGGAAGGCTGAAACTGGGAGGATCACTATGAGTCTGAGCTGCATCGTGAGACACTGTACCAAATACATAGAAAGAAATAAAGAAACAAAGAAAGAAGGAAAGAAAGAAAAGTCTGTTTTCTGCTCAGTTCTAAAACATTTCAATATCTCATTTATTTCCTTGTATGATTCTACTTATTTTCAACTTAATGCTCCATTATTTTACAGTTTGTGCCCTTTCTTGCATGTTGAGAGTAAAAACCAAATGTGCCTGAAATTATTCTTTGCCCAAAACAATGTTTCCTGTTTTTTTTTGTTTTTTTTTTTTTTGCAAAAACGGGGATTGAACTCAGGCCCTTACTCTTGCCAAGGAAGTGCTTATTCTACTGAGCCATCTCCCTGGCCCCTAAAACAATGTTTTCAAAAGTGTATTCTTTCTCTGACTCTTACCCTGGATTTTATGATCGTTTGCACATCAGGGGACTTCCCATCCTGCACCACAGCAGCAGGCTTTTTCCCCGAGTCCAGTTGTGTGGACCCTAACGGGGCCCTGGCAGTCCACATGCTCAGACCCACTGCACGTGGCACTCCCCAGGTCTTCAGTCCATGCAGGCTTTGTCACAAAGTACCACACACTGGATGACTTACAAGTAGCAAAAATGTTTTGCTCATATTCTGGAGACTGAGAAGTCCAGGATCAAGCCACTAGGGCCTCCATGTGTGGTGAGGCCTCAGCTCCGGACTCATAGGAGCACCTTCTCACTACATACTCCTGTGGTAGCAGGGGTGGGACAGCTCTCCAGGGCCTTCTTTAAGAGGACACTAATCCTGTTCACTAAGACTCCACCCTAATGACCTAATACTCTCCCAGAGCCCCTGCTTCCTAATGCAGCACACTGGGGACTGGGCTTCCACATACATTTTGTGGGCTATGGCCATTCAGCCCTCTGATGTGTATCACACCAGCTTGTGACACATCCCGCCCTCTTCTCTAATGCTCACTCCTCTGAGTCCAGACTCCACAGGGACCAGAGCTTTACTGCTTTAATTCCCAGCAGGCAGCATCTTAGCTTTGAAAAGGGGCTTAATTTTGCCATCTGGATGATTTATTTCCTGAACTTGCTGAGTAGTGAATACTTTTCTTAATTTGATGTTTCTAGGCTATTTATTTAGGGTTGATGGAGAAGGAATGTTTTGTCATGAACTGTATCACAGAACATCTTTTTCAGATGAGCATGTAATCATCCCAGGTATAGAGTGATTATAGACATTGATTTTTATTTTGTCCCTTATTGCTTTTTAACAACATGGCCCTTCCAAACAGCACATTCTGAACTTGAGAGATTGGAACTTCCAATCTCCTATCACACCGTTGATTGAATGGATTATAAATTAGACGTGATCTGCACAGTGAAAGGGAATCCAGTCATGAATTTATTTGCTTTGAATTCAGAAGTTGAAGCCAAAGTTAACATCCTCCCTTTTCCAATAAGAGTCCTCAGCTGCTGTTGTGTTTTAACTTATAAGTGTCTGGTTTAAAGATGTCCTACAACTTCTACCAACTCAGAGCAAATTAGCATCCACTGCTGACAGAAAACTCCATGTTGTACATTCAGATGTCGAAGGCAGCATGCTTGTGTCATTTAATTTGCATTCAATAAACCCATTGCGTTTAGTGAGCAGATCCCAATTCCTTTGCTTGAGTCAGGTGAAATTAATTTTTTTGTGTATTTTTTTCTGTATCTTAAGGAAGGCTGTACAGGGTGTACAAGGTCTCACTGTGTAGACTGGACTCATAGTGATCCGCCTGTTTACAGCCTCCCAAGTGCTGGAATTACAGGGGTGTGCCACCACACCCAGTCTCCATCAAGGTCTCTGCATGCCCCAGGGGGCAGGGTCGGCTCAGCAGGCCCAGGGATCAGACCTCTGGCCCCTGCGCCTGCTTGCAGGCTCTTTAATCTGCTGAGCTGTTAGGCTGGACCTGAGTGAAATTAATTTTAAAGTAGTTTATAAATAGTGCTCTTGTTTGGAAAATTTTTGACAAATGTTACATTTTAAAAAAATACACAACCACATTTTCTCTTTAAAATTTTTTACTCAATTATATTTCCATGAAAATAAAATCTAAAGAATTTTAGACCATATTTGATCTTCTCTAGGTATAGCATTCTCTTCTCCTTTACCTTATTTTTTATCCATTTGTATAAATATCTAAGATCACTTTAATAACTGTATTAAGATAATAAAATGAATTAAAGGTCTTAAGTCTTATGGCTTATAAGTAATGGGAGACCTGCCTAATCATATATCTCTTGGCCAGCATCATAGGTCTGGGACATCTCATATTGGGCCAGTTGTGTTTTCTTCTTCAGTGTTTTAAAGATGGAGGAATCTATAGCCTCACACAGGTAGATCACTAGTAACACAGAACATGTCAAATGCATTTAATGATGGACAGACTTTATTGATGTCACTAAAACCTTTCTGCTTGATTGAAAAAGTCCCTCAGCACTGGCCAGTTAGCTCAGCTGTCTAAAGCGTCTGCTTAGGCAGAGCACCTGGGCCGGGATTCAATTCCTCTGTGCCATGCTGGCCCAGCCCCCGGGGCGAGCTGAGCTGTTCATTGAAACAGGGCATGGTGGCACATGCAAAAAAAAAAAAAAAAAAAGAGGATCACTACGAGTCCGATCTACGCAGGGAGACTCTGTAGACCCTGTACTAAATACATACAAAAAAAGTCCCTGAATTTTTGGTAATCAGGGTGGTGATTCCTGTTGGTCTAGCTAGAACCCCAGAACCCACTTTGACATCCTCCTTTTCCTATCCAAGTAGATTTGTGGCATTCTAAAGTACACTGGGTTGTTGGGTGCAGCCAGGCAGCTGCTGGGGAGCCCTGTGGTGAGGTGTCTGTCACTGAGACTCTAAGAGTCTGCAATTCCTGAGTTACAGGGCCATTTCTGCCAAAGCTTTGTGGGCAGTCTTTAGACACAATAATGAAGACATGGTGGATTGTAAAGAAATGCCCTACCTTGGAAACTTCCATTGGCAGAAGGGAACAAAGAAATTCATTCTGCAACTGGAAAAGAAGTGTCCCTATAGCAGCTTCAAATTTTGGTTTTTTATGTAGGACAATAGAAACAAGATTTTTAAATACAAAGAAGGCTGGACCTTCACTGTGGAGCTCTGAAACCAAATTCATGTGGGCGTGTACCTGAGGCTTTCACACGGCCCCAGGCAGCCCTGCCTTAGGTGGGGAGCTGCAGACTCCTGAGGATGCTGTTATGGGCTAAACTGTACTCCCCGCCCACATTCAAGTGGTGACAGTTTTAACCCTCAAGCGTAACTATGTTTGAAGATAGAGCCTTTAAAGAGGTAATCAAGTTAATACGAGGCCATTAAGTGGCCCCTAATCCAGTGTGACTGGTGTTCTCACAGGAAGAAGAGATCAGGAGAGAGACAAGGATGGAGGATGGTGAGAAGACACAGAGTGAAGACAGTCACCTGCGACCCGAGGAGAGAAGCCCCAAGAGACACGCGCTGCACTTCCCCCAGTCATGAGCTTACACTCATCCAAAGTATGAGAAAATAAAGGTCCCGTGCTTGAGGCCCACCTCTGTGGTGCTTGGCTACGACAACCTAGCAGAGCAAAACCCACCTTTCCTTCCCTCCATCCGTGACATGGAATCTCAGAAGATATTGCCACTCTGGAAGGAGACACTGACCCTGGGAATGGATGAATGCTGATTGCACAACCTCTGCCGGTTGCGCCATGGTCCTGGGAAGGAGAAATCCTTTGCTTGCCATCAGGGTGAACCTCATTTTCTGTTTACCTCCCTGCCCTTTTGTAACACCAAAGCCAGTGAGTCTGGTGAGCAAGAGAGAAAGCACAGAGGTGCTAGGCAAGCGCCCCAGTGTCCCACAGTCTGTGAAGGAGATAAAGTCAGGTAGGAGACAAACCAAGTCGCGGGGCCTTGACCTGCCGCTCATTCAAAGCACGATTTGTGTTTTCTTCTGCAACAGTTAGGGACTTAACAGTGATTCTTACTAAAAACTTGCAGCTCTTCACCTCAGCCTCCAGAAGCCCAGGAGGTAACTAGAAATAGAACAGTGCTTGATGTTCATCTTTTCAAACTCCGGGCCAAATTCTGAACCCTACACATAGATGTGTTAGTCACTGAAGGAGTGTCTATCTAAAAGTTGACGGAATAGTCTATCAGTTCTAAATTTACCTAGCTTATCTCATCCTCCTTAGAGATAGAGGACACCAAGATAAGATTTCTGGACTCACAGGAACATTGGATTATGAGCTCTTAGGAAGCCTAGTTCCATACCCCTCCCTGGAACAACCCCTGAAAGACTCTAGCCATTGTCCTGACTGGCAGTTATCTGGCTCCCAGGAGAAGCAGAGCTGATGTGACTGAACACAAATAAATATAATCTTTTCAGGGAACACAATCATCCCTCAAGCCACTGAAGGTTCCTCTAGAGCTACAAAACTTGGCCTGACATAAGGTCAACTGGACTGGGGCCCACCTTGGATGACCCCTAAAGGCTGGCCTCCTGCTTTTGTGGGTGTCCATTCTTCACCCTGTATCAGAGCAGGTCCTGTGCAGTGGCTCAAGCTGGAGGCTCCCTTTCCACCCTTGCTTTCCTTGTTAGAGGACTGGCTTGATTTTTATTAGACCAATGCTCCCTTTATTTTCTATTTTAGTTAAATTTTTTTCTACAGATTTATGCTTTAATTTTCATTATTACTAAAGCAAGGATTTATGGTGGCTGGTGACAAAGGGGAACACTCTAAAGGCACAGAACCCTCTGCCTGTGACTCTACAGGTGAGTGTCGCAGGCCTCCCAGGAGATACACTTTGTGTAGAAGTGATGAATGAAGTTATTGCTGTTACCACCAAGTACACACTTCCTGTAAATACAGGAAGAATACAGGAAGTGAACTTGCTTTGGGTTCACAGTTCAAATCACTTTCAGCCATGTCTAATTCTTTCTTATCCACCTGCTTGACATCTACTGAGGCTTATTTCAAAAACCAAGAACCTTTTATGTTTTTCCCTGCCAAGTGACCATGTCTGATCATTGTTCTTTTGTTGGGAAGCTTCATTAGACTTGGGATCCCTTCTCATAAAGAAATCTCAGCCTTCCGGGTCTGGGCAGCAGGTATGGTTAAGTATCGCTGCCCCTCTTGGTCACTGGCTGGCAATGCACATGTTTTCTCAGCCCAGTGCAAGCTAAGAGAGGGTTGGTGTGGTCCATAGGAGTCTTCCCCTGCGCTTCTGGATCCTGATCCACACAAGAGCAAGAGTTATGACAAAAGCCTGGTCTTGATTGCTCCATGTCCTCTCAGCTCCCAGCTTTCTCCTGGCTCTCTTGAAGCAATGATGCTGCTTACGTTACATTTTTTAAATATTACTCTTAAAAGGCAAGCCAATTAGCATATGCCTGGAGGATTTACCCAGATCACAGGAAAATAGGTTTTGTTTTCACAGCTGTGCTCACACGTTTAAATGATGCCATTTCAAGGGAGATAGCATGATGTAATGTTGGTGACAGCACGATTGTCATCCAACTAAGGAGAGCAGTATTGTGATCTCAATGGAAAAGAAAAGTGAGCTTAGATCCCATTTATAGTCATCATCTCAACCTTTGAGCAGGGCTGGGACTGGAAATTACTACAAGCTGCTCGACACAGATGACATCATCCTGCCACCCACCACTGTCACAGGGTTGATAGCCCAGAAGATGGCATTCGCTAGAAGAAGCACAAGTCCAACAGAGTTGATGAGTCTTGGGTGTTGGAAAGAAAGTGTTTTCATAAAAGCCTATTCTCTTCTCTGTTTTTCTCTTTTGCTTGCACAACTGCCACCACACGAACATTGTGGCATGACATGGAACCATCATCCTCCTGTGGAGCCACAACAAACAGCTCCCTCTGCACAGAATTGTGTGAGTTTTAGGACCCTATCTTAGTAGATAGGGAGGCAGCAGGATGTTAGTGACAGTGACAGCATATTGCCATCCAACTAAAGAGAACAGTATTATGATCTCAATGGAACAGTATATGTGATCTCTGGGGCTCCGGAGGCTGAGGTATAAGATGTCTGTGCTATTGTAATTTTACTCTGTATGAAATTTTCCTTGGTACAGTGCTGATCATCAGGGCCTTTCATTTGCTTACTGGAGCGGGTCTACATCACCTATTTATTGACTTTGTCCAGGGTCATAAAGACTGTGTTTTCTGTCTGCTCATTCTGCAGCTGCTCTTGTGTGTTCAGGAATGCTGGATATATTTTTCTATGTTCAAATTGTCTTCCAGTAAAGTATACACACCTTCTTTATATGAGCTAGAGTTCCTACTATTGCAGCTCTGCAGCCACCTGCAAGATTGGGCCATGGCTTCCAGAGTCCTTGTGTTGGAAACACCACCCTCAATGCAAACAGTATTGGCAGATGGGCCCATGAGGTCATGAGGACTCGGCCCTGATGAATGGATTCAAGTTGTCATTATGTGTATTATGTTTCCATTAGCATTGCAAAATAGCTGAGATAAATAAAATGAAAAATACGAGAGTTTACTTTGGCTCACAGTTTAGGGGTTTCCGTTCCTGGTCACCCAGCCCCACTGCCATGGCCCTGTGGTGAGGCAGCACATTGTGGCCGGCAGCGCATGTGGCAGCAAAGCTGCTTGCCTCAGAGAGCCCAGGGAGCAAAGAGATAGACACTTGAAAGCCCTTCCTTCCGAATCCTTTATGCTGGGACTCACAAATGAGTGACTCCATTCTGGAGGTCAGAGTCTCACAATCCAGTCACCTCCCCAAGGCTCCACCTCTGAATACCGCTGCGCCAGAAACTGACACATGAGCTTCTGGGGGAACATTCAGCTCCAAACCCCAATGTTGTGCACGGGGCTTCCTGTAAAGTGCCTTCTGCCCCTAGCACACACTCTCCTGCCCTCCCGCTCTCTGCCATGGGATGAAGAGGTGGGAGGGTCTCCACCAGAGGCCAGCACCACACCATGGACTTCCCAGTCCCCAGAACCATGAGCCATGTCAACTTCTGTTTGTTGTGAATCCCCTATCACAGGAATTCTGTTACAGTGACAGAGAATGGTTTAAGACACTGACATTCTAGACATGCGGAGAGTAAAATAAAAATCCCCCATGGGTTCTAAATTACATGCAGTCAGGGCTTGGGGCTGGACTGGATAGGGTTTGATATAAAAATTGGTTTTAGTCTCTCTCTCTCTCTCTCTCTCTCTCTCTCTCTCTCTCTCTCTCCACCCTCCCTCTCTCAAGCAACACCCCATCTTTGTAAAGTCTCATCGGCAGAAGATGCTCTCAACTCCATCTTCTCCTCTCAGTCCTTCCTTATTGTGTTCATGCAGCTATAGAAGAAAACTGTGTAGCTTTTTATAAGTGGGGAAAAAAGAGTTAAAGATATCAAGATTCTTGCTGCCTGTGACAGTGGAAGAGACTCAAGCACACATGTTCCACCTCAGCGTAGCCCAGGGGCTTCACACATTCCGGAGGTGTTGGGCCCCTCAGCAATGCTCCTTGCTGTCTCCTTAAGCAGGAGCTACATTTAGTGTAAAATTACCATTGCATCTTCATAAATGTATGCAATATATCAAGTCTGGTTCTACAGAATCACCTTTCCCATATTTGTATCATGATGTTCAATCAAGAGTAAGGATAACTTTGTATATTTTCTATCTGCTTACCTTTCAATTGAATTCTAAGAATTGGTGTTCTCACTCTTCCTATAGATAGGCTTATTCTTTGGTGTTTTGCATTACAGAAACTCTTCCTGTCAGCAATATAGATTTTTTTCCATTCAGAACTGAAGTTTTCTAAGTACATCCAGCCCTCCCTGTTCATGAATTTTGTACCTTCAGTTTCAACCAATTCTCAACCAAACATTTTGGAAAAAATACACATATGCTGAACTTGTATAGGGTATGTCCTAAACAAGACAGTATAACAACTATGTATATAATGCATTGTACAATGTTAGGTATCATAAGCCATCTGGAAATTGTTTAAAGCACATAGGAAAATTTGTGTAGGTTATATGTAAATGCTAATCAAATAATATAAGGGACTTGCGCAACTTGGGGTTTTGATTTCCTTGGGAAGTCCTGTTTCCATCCCCTATGGATAAGGAGGAAATGTAGTATGCTCACTTTGAAACATGGTAGTCTTGAAACAAGTCAGGTGCAGTGGCACACAACTGTGATCCCAGCACTTTTGGAGAGTGACACAGGAAGATCACAAGTTTGACCACAGCTTGGGTGATGTAGTGACTTATGACCCTCGCTCAAAAAATGAAAAAGGGCTGGGGTTATGGCTTAATGTGCAGGTGCTGAATTCAATCCCAAGTGTCACAAAAAGGCAAAGACAAAGTAACTTTAAACATAGTAACCCAGAGCAAAATAGAAAAACAAGGTGTTATAAAGGATTATCATGAGAGATGAGTTTACCTTACTAATCTGGCATCAAATGCCATTTTTTCCCATAATTTTATTGAGAAACAAATAGCAATGAGACAGTTTCAAACCAAATTGG
>NDGM010329114.1:0-10579 GCA_002564305.1 Octomys mimax | reverse complement strand
CCTCCTTCTTTTGCAGAACTGGGGATTGAACTCTCTTTCTTTTTTTCTTTCCATTTCTTTTCGCGGTACCGGGGATCGAACTTGGGACCCTGCGCTTGCCAGGCAGGTGTTTATGCTGCTGAGCTGTCTCCCTAGCCCTAGTTTGATTTCTGAGAGGTGTCCTGAGAAAGAGCCTGGCCACAAGGAGAGAGAACCTGTGCCCTGCTTGTAGGAGTCCGGCGAACCCTTGCTCTGTTCTCTGTGGGACCCCATTGAGCTCATGTTCACAATACATTTTATGGGCAAAGCCTGAGATGTTTTGTAGAACTATTTTTTTTCAATATGGATTTAATCTCTTTAAGAGATACAAGATAATTTGGATTTTCCATCTCTGTGCTGTGTCAAATTTGATAAATTATTATCCAAGAAATTTTTTCACGTCATCCAGATGGTTAAAAGTATTGTCACGGCATTCTTAGGGTGTCATTTGATCTTCTTTGTAACATGATTAAAAGTACTGTGGAGGTTGGGAGTGGTGTCTGAGCAGTCCCTCATGCAGAGACAAGCAGGAGAGGGGGGTCCACCCTGGCGCGGGCCACTTCCCGACCCTGTGCGGGCTGGTGGGTGCCTCCTTGGGCAGTGCCCGTAGCTGTCCCTTCCTCACTCCCCAAAGAGGGAGGCCTCAGCCAGGCAGGGGAGCACTGGCGGGGCTTCCTGGCCACCCCCACTTCCCTGGCAAGCTCCACCACCTGCCCTCACTGTGCAGAAGGTTGGTGACCCAAGCTCACCTTGCCAGCCCAAGCCAAGGGCCGCCTCCATGCCTTTGTGTACTCGTTCCAGAGCCTCAGCCCAGCTCTTCCTGGGAACGCATTCTGGATTGGGAAACACCTGTCTGGGGATGATGCGGTAGGGCCCGAGAGGGCTCAGCAAGACCCAGGGCTGGAGTCACAAGTGGGCAGCGCAGCCACCTGCATGTGTGCAGCAGGGCCCACAGGCTGCGCCTCTGGTGGGGCAGCAAATGCCAGGTCTGAACCCCAAGCTCTGGTCAGCATCACGGAATTGGCAGGGGAGGGGGTGGCCCAAACATCCGCAGGACGCAGGCTTCTGAGGAGGTCCCCAGGACCGGGAGCCTACTTCAGTAACTGTGTTGTCTGCTTACTTCTGTTTTGTCCATTATCTGTCATCCACTTATCATCTATGGATCTAATTTCTGCCTATCATCCGTGTATTTACAAGTCACCAGTCCAACCTACCTATCATCTGTCTGTCTGTCTGTCTGTCCATCTATCACCTACCTGTCTCCATGTCCACCTGCCTCTGCACATCATTTGTAGGCAGTCTCTCCATCACCCCAGCTCCAGTCCCCCGGGCCCCGTGCTGCTGTCGCAAGGGAGTGGCACAGTGTCTCTGACTGGGGTTGGTGGCTGTGCATTCTGGACATGTGCTATGTCCCCTGCTGGGACCTTGCAGCATGATGCAGAGGGCTCCTGAGGGAGTGGGACACTTCGTCCTGGTAAGTCACACTCTTAGTATGAGCTGAGCCCCGCAGCCCCTCTGCCGCCTGCAGAGAAATGTGCTGCCTGCTTCCCAAAGCTGCCATAAGGATTTATGGAGAACCAAGCGGATTCACCGGCAGAGACTTGTTCTGTCCAGTCCAGGGACCCCGGTCTGAAGTCGGGGTGCTGGCATGGTCGGCTCCCTCTGAGGCAAGAGGAAGGGTCTGCCCCGCCTCCCCGTGTGTCTGGTGCCTCTGTGACCTTCTGTGTCCCTCGGTGTGTGGCAGCACTGACCTGGCCACTATCTTCATTTGCACCTGCCATGCTCACTGCGTGCGTCCCTGCCCAAATCTTCCTTTGGTAAGGGAAGCACCTGTCCATATGTTGGGGCCTCACTCTGGGTCTCTTACAGCTGCACAAACTCTATCTCCAAATAAGCTCGCATTCTGAGCTGCTGGGGCTGGAATTGCAACGTGTGGATGGCGACATCAATATCAGCAACCTTCGACAAGAGGCAGTGAGTATCCAGAGACTGAGAAGGGAGCCCCTTGCCTCTGGGAGTCCCCAGGCCTGGCCCTCAGCACCTGGCCCAGGTCTGCTCTGTGGGGAGCGGAGCTCAGAGCACACAGGAGAGGCTGTGGGCTCTCTGAGGAGGGTGTGGTGCCAGGCAGAGGTACCCCGGGGTGGGCAAGGACCAAGCAGCTGAGGGCAGCCGGGGCCCAGGAAGGCAGTGCTCTCCGGGCAGGGCAGGAAGGGAGCCGGATGCTTCTCCGTCTCCGGGAGCTGTCAGAGAACGGGTGGGCCGCAGTGGCCAGGGCCGTCCTCGTACTTCCCCTGCCCATGAGAGACTATTAAATCGAATATTAATGGATAAATGCGCTGGAGTATGTTACTGCAAAGAGCCTCTAATCTGTTATTGTCGCCTCCGACGCGCTCCATGAGGTAGGGCAAATGTTTATTTTTCTCTTCAGAAAACACAGTAATACATTAAGGAGATCTGGAGGATGAGCAATTAACCGCTGCCAGGCTATTTTCTGGAGGGACACGCGTGTGCACACTCCGGTCCCGCAGCCCACACCTCCAGCCCACCCATGGGAGGGAAGCCACTCTAGTGGCCCTGTTGGGCGGCCCCCCTACCCCTGTGGCACCCACTTTGCATTCACTCGGTGCTGCCCTCGGCCTGGGAGCCCTGAGCAGGCAGCAGCAAGGTCCGGGGGGATCATCCTGGGCCCCCGACTTTCTCTTCAGTGGGGGCCCCGTGCAGCTCCCGGGTTTCCCAGCTGTCCAATCGCCGCTTCTCACCACAGGCCCAAAGCTGCTCTGCACAAAGCTGGATCAAGCACCATACGTGTCAGTTGTGGGCAGCTGCATAATTGCCTTAAGATGACCCAAGGACAAAGATTCTTCTCATTTTGTGGCACCTGTCAAAGGGAAGCCCGTCACGGCCTCCAATCCCGTTGGCAGCCGGCACTTTCCCAGGTCCTGTGAGCGAGGTCTCCTGCTCATGCTGCCCCAGGGGGGTCACATGACCTTCATCTGAATGCGCAGCAGCAGGGCATAGTGGGACGGGCGCCAAAGCTCCTAAGCGAAGCCCAGCAGCCCCAGTACATGGCCACTGTGCACCTGTCACCGCCACCTGTCGCATAGTGGCACAGCTGGGACTGTGGGGGCCTGGGCTACTCACATCCCCCCCCTGAGCTTCCTTCTGTGGTGCACCCTGGAGCCACATGGCCGTGTGTACCTCTCTTCTCCCTGCCCACCAACTATACTGTTCCCAACCATTGCGTAGCTTCCAGTTGTTTCCTAAAGGGCCACGCCCAAAGTGCCACTCAGCCTTACCCTTGCTGATGCAGTGTGGCACTCACAGCCTAAGGAGAGGAGGCTTGCGTGGCTCGCGGCCTCAGGAGACTCGGTCCACGGCTGGCAGCCTCCACCCATGAGCAGCTGGTGGGAGGGCGTGGGAGGACACAGCCATTTCCTTCCTGGTGGCCAGGAAGCAGAGCAGGGGGCCCATGCCAGAGACAAAGGGCCAGGACCAGCACGGCCCCAAGGGCACCCCTGCAGGGACGCCCACCCTGACGCTCGCAGTAGAGCGCTTCGCTAACGCCCCCAGGGGCTCCTGATGGCCGTGCCTGCATCTCAGGGCTTCTGATCAGCGGCCAGGCTGCCCTCGCCAGGCGGTCCTGAGGCACACCCGTGCTGGTCCCTTCTCTGGGACCGCAGCATGATCACAGCTAGGTCTGGACCAGTTAGGAGCAGCTGCCAGGAACGCCAGCTCCGCACCCTTTTTGGGATATTCATGTGTACTCCTGAGATTGAGGGACACGCAGCTGTCACCTCCAGCACCGGAAGCCACAGCAGGCTTGCCAGAGGGGCGGAGGCCTGGAGCCAGCTCAGGGCTGCTGTCTGGGATCAGCGACAGCCTGCTTCCTACAGCTCCTACGTATGAGAAGGTCCGGGTGAGGGAGGCTGCCACGGCCCTCACTCTGTGAAAATCAACCAACTTGAGAGAAACAGTACAACAGATGGAACGTGGGCATGAGCTCTCTGCACCTCTGCGGGGAGTCCCTGCAGGAAGGCGCTGACCAACGGACGCAGCGACCACGCTGTACAGGCGCGTGGACCTGGGCTTAGGGCAGCGGTGGCGCACCTGTGGCACACGTGCCATGGTGGGCCTGCAGCGCTCTCTGTCAGCATGCGAACCAGGGCGCCCCAGCATCGCCCAGCGCTGAGAGTCAGGTCAGAGTGTATACGGGCAGTGCTCTGAGATAAATAAGCTGGTTTGGGGTTCTAGTTCGGGTCCTAAAAGGTTTGCCACCCTGGTCTAGGATGTGGAGGACAGATGGGCAGCAACTGGGGGGCCACCTGGTGAACAGCGTGGCTTCCCATGGGCGGGTACCCGGCAGCATGGGGAGATCGTGCCAGTGGACAGCCACCTGCTGGGACCTCTGTGCCCTGTAGGGGCGGAGGGTCTGGGTGGGGCTGCCCTTGGCCACAGCCTGAGTGGGCACTGGCACTGTGCTTCCAGGGAGCAGACCGTGCCCCAAGAAGCTGGCGCAGCACAGGTTGAGGGCATAGAGCATTCCGGAACAACGGGGCCAACTCCCACGGGGTCTTAGATACCAAGCGCGGGATTGGAAACTCAGCCGAGCGCTGGTTTGTTGGATTTACATGGCGGTTTTTAAAGCAGACTGGCCATGGAGCAGGGCGGACTCCAATGCTGATCAAGGCTGCTGGACTTCCCTGGGCAGGTGCTGTGCTGGGGGTGAGGCTGTGCTCGGAGGAGGAGCCGTGCTGGGGGGTGGGGCCGTGCTGGGGGCAGGAGCTGTACTGGGGGAGGGGCCTGTTGGGGGGAGGGACCTGCTGGGGGAGGGACCATGCTGGGGTAGGGGCTTGCTGGGGCAGGGGCCTTGCTGGGAGAGGGGCCGTGTTGGGGAGGGGCCGTGCTGGGGGCGGGGGCTGTACTGGCCAGGGGGGCAGCAAGGGCTAGAGGGAAGCTCCCAGGGCAGGAGGACAGTTTGGGGGCTGGGGACGGAGAGCCAGCAGTACCCCCAGGCTGAGATGCAGTGCTGTTCACGGGGCTGGGACATAGGAGGAAACTGCTTGGGGCGCCGGGAACCCAAGTCCTTCGTGCCTGATGTCTGAGACGCCTGTGTGATATATTACTGGGGTCGGGGCGCAGCACAGGTGCTGCTCTGACCACGGCACCAAGGCCCAGGCCCTCTGTGTGACACACGGACCCCTCCCTGTGGGCAAAGCTGGCGTGGAGCCCGCTGCAGGCTGTGCTGCGGTGGGAAACTGCCGTTCCCTGCCCGTCTCCTGCCGTCAGGGAGGGCGCGGGCTCTTCATTCCAAGCGCTTCCCCTAATCGTTTCTCCACAGTTGCCAGCGCCCGACAGATGGCCTTGTGTGCGTCTGTGCCACGGTCTGCTTGGAATTCCGGGAGAGGATTGAGTGGATTAGGGGCCTGGGCTCCGGCTCTGTGCTGGGAGGTCAGGGAGCCATGGGAAGGACGCGGGGAGGCTGCTGGGGTGCGCAGCAGGTCTGTGCCTTGTGGGGCGCGGGCTGTGGGAGGGGGCGTCACTGATGGCGTTAGCCCCATGGTACCCGTGATGCAGGGACCCTGGCGACAGCAGACACCTTGGGCAAGGCTGGAGGTAGGGACGCTGGTGTATCCCACAGTGACAGGTGGAGAGAGCCCAGGAGCGTGACGCTGGACCTCTTCCTCCGAGGATGTGGGCACACCAAGCTGGGGCATCGGGACCCCTGAGAATTCGGGGCTCACCTCACCATTCACTCCCTGCATTATGAGAATGGAAAGCAAGGGCTCTACCTCAGATTAAATGGGGCACAGAGCCCCCGTCTCAAGGGTGGCTTGATCTGCCTCAGGAGCAAGCCCTTCCCCGAGTGGCCCCACGCCCAGGGATGGACTGGCCTGCTGAGAGAGCGGAGTCCGCGTGATGGGGGCTGGGGACACGCGCCCAGGCCTGGAGGCCACGTGTGCAGCAGGTCTGGGGGGCCTTGGGATTGCCCCGTGCAGGCACTTTCCCAGGGAGGGGTTCACCGAATGGGACCAGGGCTCCAGGACACAGTGCTCATGAAGCTGGGTGAGCCCCGCATCCTGAGAACACCCACGCCAGCGTCCAGGGACCCGGGAGCACTGCACCAGGCCTGCTGGTGTGGGGTCCCTGGGGCCCAGGGTCGATGGAAATTCGTCCCACGTGGTCCGCGCTGGGCCTGGGGGACACTCGCCAGCAGCTTTCACGGCTCCGTCCGGGCAGTGATCTCCACGGAGCCCACTGCAAGGGGGAAGAGGAGAGGTCTGCATGGCCCAGGGGCCGGGGTGCTGCCCACATTTGCCTGACCACCTGTGCCCACCTGTGCTGTCCATGTGAGGAGCTGATGGGGGGGCGGAGGCCAGCAGGAGCCTGTCAGGGTGTCCTCCAACGGGCCAGCCACAACTCTTGGCCAAAACCCACGGGGTCCCACCAGGGGCTCTGCTTTGCACCTGCAGCAGCCTACGCAGGGTCCCCACGTAGCAGGGCACCTGGTGCCATGCCTGGGCACCCACAGCTGTCTGGACTGTAGGTCCCCAGCCCCATCCGGTTGCCATATCTTAGATACTGGCTGCTGGGCTAATGGGGCAGCGGACCTGCCTTTCTGGCAGCCACCAAGGACAGCCCAAGAACTCCACCTTGAAAGGATGATGCGCATTTCCTCCATGCAGTACTTGCACCTTCCTCTGGCACGCAGCATCATACTGAGAGGGGACAACAGATGGAGCCCTGCCTGGTGGCCCCGACCTTCAGGGGAAGGCGCCAGCCTTCTGGCCTCAGAAGATCACGAAGCTTTCCCTAAGGAAGCCCTCACCATGGGAGTTTAAATGCGTGAACACAAGAAACAGTGCCACCTGCAGCAGAATCTGATCTCGGGTGTCAGGGACAGGAGAGTTAAGCTTGTCTCTTAAGCCTGTGAGGACCTGACTAAGCGGCACCATCTTCCCCGGGACCTCAGTGCTGTCCCAAGGGCCCGCCGTGGGAACCTGTCCTCTGCCCTCTGATCTTCTCTGGGAGTCACTGGGATCCTCCGAAGGGCAGGCAGGCAGCGCCAAGCGCAGAACGGGCCCTTGCTCTCCCCTCACCTCATAGGTGAGCTCTCCTCACTCTGAGCATGTCACCCCGGCCTGGCCTTTGCCCCTGCTTCTCCCTGAACCCATGCTGCTCTGCTTCACCTCACCTGGCTCAGGTGTTCTGCTTCATGGCAGTCACACTGCCCCTCCCAGGGCTGCAGACCCTGAGAGCTCTGGCTCCAGCAGCAGCCCTGAGCAGCTTGCTGCCCCGAGATGTACAGGCTCCCAAGGACTCAGGCCTGTGCTGTAGATAGCTCAGTGTGGGTCCAGCAGTGGAGAGAAGCCCTGAGAGCGTGGCCTCGACATGGCACAGGGAGCGTGGCTCCTCCCTGTACCCTTTGGGACCTGCCCAGGAGAGAGGCTTTTCCAAAGTGGATCAGCTGCAGAGCAGGGCAGCTGGCCAAGGACACCCCTAGAACACCCCTCAGCCCTGGTCCTTCTGTGGCTGGGCCAGTGATTGGTGCACAGGACACACCTGTCCCCCCTCAGCCCAGGCAGGCTGATGAGTGTCCCCGAGTGCCACAGGCCAGGGCGGCCACGAACAGGCTCAGGGGCTGCCAGTCCATCCTCCCCCTGCTGAGAACCAGAAATGGTGATGGCACATGGACTTCGATCCCTCCAGGAAACACACAAGAACATGAAGGCCTAGGCACACAACGGGCTGAGCAGCCCCCTCCTGCCGCTGCCCAGCCCCGCCCGCACAGAGGCCCCTGCCTAACAGTGATGCCCCTCGGAGTGGGCAGCCAGGCCTGGCCCCTGGGCAAGGTCAAAGGGGCTGGCGTCTTTCCCTGGGCTGGAGCCACATACAGGTGAGCCCAGGAGAGGCAGCCTGTGTCCCAGTGGGTCAGCACCCTGAGTCCTTGGGCCCCGGGTCTTCCTGGGCCAGCGGGAGCCTGTGCATCTATCTGCGTTCCTGTGCCTGGGACACAGGACCTGACACGCACGGCTTGAAGGATGAGAGGCGTTATCTGGCTTGTGGCTGCCGAGATCTAGTCCACAGTCAGCTGGCTCCGAGGCAGGAGTGTCGTGGCAGAAGTGCTGGGTGGAGCCAGGCCCACCCCTCTGTGGCACCCGGAGAGCAGAGCCCGGGGGCAGCGCATTGTGGAAGACGGAGCCTCTAAAGCACAGGCCTGGCTCCATCTCTTCCGGCCGGGCGACCTGCCCAGCACCTCCCAGCGTGGACACCAGCGCCTTCACAGCCGGCCGCGGGGCACAGCGCCCCCTGGAGGAGGCTCTGCAGCCTGGCACGTTCACAGAGAAGGGTTGTAGGGGGCAGCTGTGGACACACAGGCATCTGCACTTGTCCCTGGTCTCCCCAGCGGGCCACCCACATCCCTACCCCTCTAGAGTGGATGCGTGGGGGTCTGCAGCTGCAGGAGGAGGGGAGGGACACAGAGGCCAGGGCCAGCCCAGAGTAGCCTGGGTCCTCACCCTGCTTCTCTGGCTCCTGGCCCCAGTCTGCGTCAGTAAGACCCAGCCCCTCTGCTCCAGGAGGCCTCGGCTTCCGGAATAAACAGCCCCAGGACCCCAGTGCCAGCACTGGGCCCCTCCAGCCTCCCACCCCCCACACCGAGCCCCTGCCAAGCCCCCTCCTCAGGGCCCGCTAAGTGCAGACTAAGCCGGCATCCGGCTCTCGGGTGCTCTCAAGCCTGCGTGCACTGAGGCCTCTCGGAGAACATTAAAGGATTATCACCCTTCACAATGCCCAGCTGTGCTGTGGGGGCGGGGAGAGGCTGCAATGAGAAGCAGAACACAAAGCCAGGGTGGTGTCGCAGCAGTGCTGGGGCCGCCCATGGTCAGCAGGCCCGGGGGGCTGACACTCGCAGCCTCCGCCCCGGCCTGGGCCTGCGGGTGGGCACACACGTCCCTGTGGAGGTCTCTGCGGTTCTCCAGCTGTCACGGGAGCCCGTGGGCCTCGGTTCCCACCTGTCCTCCAGCCAGACTGGGCGCCGTCTCGCCCTGGTGTGAGGAGCCCTGGGGACGTCCCGCCTGGGTGCATTCGTATGGCAATTCCGAGTCCTTGTGCCACGGCTAGCTCAGGGTTTCACCAAGCCTGTCTGCAGTTGCTGCAGTGGCCAGCTGTCGCTACCCGTCTGCGTACGCCAGCCACCTTGCAGTGTCTTCTCAAAGATCTTATGTTTTGTGGCCTCTAGGTTTTGTATTTCTCAGTTTTAGACTGTGCAGCTTCTCTGGGCTAAGATGTTTGATGTGTCTTTAAACGCAGTGATAGTAAAAATGTCCCCCTCCCCTGTGACTCCTGTCCCTGCCTAGGCTGGCGCCGTCGGTTGAATGCTCTCGTGGCGAGGGTCACCCTCACCACCCTCGCTTTTCCCCTTACACCCACTGTGTCTTCGCTTGCGTGGCTCTGTGCATCCATGTGACTCCCTCTGTCTCAGGCGCACCCCATGCGTGCCAGGTGACGGTGACAGCTGAGGCTTTCTGTGCTGCTCCGGTGTGGCAGACATAACCCTAAATCCACACACTGGCACAGCCCATACGGTTGGTCTCTGTCCCACCGTGACACTCGTTACTTTTGGCATTTGGAGTTTTGCGCTTTTGAGCCTGGAGTTGGCAAGCCCCTCACCCTCACACTCAACAGTGAGCCGAGCGGCTGAAGGCGTGTCCACCTTTCCACCTTTGCTTTGGCATTTGTGTCACCCCACGTCTCTTCTTCCCGTCAGGACCCAGGAGATAATCAGGGCATGACTCTGCTTCCCCTGTAATCTGACTTTCCCGTGAGTTAGTTGGCGACACTTGTTCTGTTGTAGTATACTGCAGTCACTCTGCCATCCACACGCTCACCTGGGGGCGGCTCTGCACTGGGCTCTCCCAGCTCTGCACTGGGCAGGTTCTCTGGCGCCTCCTGGCTGCCCTCTGTGGACGCACCAGCTCGCACTGGTTCCCGAGGAGGATGCACAGGAGAGCTGGGGCTGGGCTCCGACCTGTTCCCTCACTTTCTGTGGCCTGGACAGCAGAGGCCACTCACTTCTCCACCGTCACTGCCTGGGGCTGTGCGGAGCAAGGTCTTGCAAGCCGTGGTCCAGGGTGACCTCAGGGCCTCCTCCTCATCGGTGCAGTGGACGTGTCCTCTCCTGCCGCGCTGAGCCTGTGCAGCCCGCGGCCCCACGTCTCCACACTCAGAAGGCCCCGTCCCTGCATGGTAAGTTACCACCATCTTGCTGACAGATGGGCTGAATCCGTGCGCCTCCTTCCAAGTCTGCGGCTCGGTACGGCCAGCTGGGCGACAGCCCTGGCCCAAGGTCTCCTTCAGCAGGTTTATTTTGGGATGGCTGGTGTCCGAGGTCGGGGAGCCTGGGCTCAGCTCTGCTCCTTCCAGCCCCCTCCTCTCCTGGATTCTGTCCATGTGTACAAAGCTTTAACCAAAATATAGAGTGTATTGAATTAAGAGAATGCTCTTAATTCAATGAATAGAGAGATTTGTTCTAATAGTGTTTGTGGACAGGATATCATGTCTG
>NDGM010328557.1:0-10936 GCA_002564305.1 Octomys mimax | reverse complement strand
ATGCTGTGTGTGGGGCAGGGCCTGGCTGGATCTCTGCGGTGTTACCCAGCATGCTTCAGCTCCCCATCCCAAGCACCTGCTGAATGCATGGCCATCAGTATAGAGAACAATACGACAAGCTCTCTCTGGCTCCTTCTTTCACTTTCTTTTGAAGCCTAGTGGCAAGGCCCATGCTCAACCTTGCCTTTCTCACTCCTTCTCTGGGTAGAGCCAAAGGGGTACACAAGGCAGGCACACCAGAACCAAGTCTCACCACACCGGAAAGACAGCAGTGAGAAACCCCAGATTTCTCAGTAGGGCTGCTGCATCAGGCAACCTAGATTTCTAACTACTCACCTGCCTGTACTGTAGCTAGCCCTGTGCCACCAGAAGAGGATGAGGGAGAGAGTGATCCTGGTCCCACTCCTATGTAGAGCCCGGGTCTTGCTGGTACCAACTGATAGGACATTGCAGGACCGAATGGCACCTAGAACTGTGCACAGCACTTGGAGTTCACACACAGACCCATCACCTCTGAGCTCTTAAGTGGGCCCTGCATATATGTGTCCTGGATGCCTCTTTGGGCTGTCCTACACACGCTGGCAGAATAGAGAAATTACTGTAGTGACCAACATAGTGGCTGTCGGCATGAATTGCAATGACAATGACAAAAATAGTCACAGGAGAGGAGTGATAAGATTAGGGGGGAAAAGTTTATTTTTTATATATCTGTTAGAGGAGTGAAGGATGCAAAGACAAAATAAGAAATCGGAAATGTATTCAGCAGGGTGCTGAGTTTTGGCATGGGATGAGATTAAAGAGCAAAGTGGAAGCTCCAGGCGTTGGCTAGGTTTTCTGAGGTGAGAGAGGAGAGAGGGAGATATAAAGAGCGTGATGGAAGGCTGGGAAGAGAAACTAGGAGAAGGGAGAAAGAAAAGAAAAGGGGGAGGGGGAAGGAGGGGGCAGACAGAGACAGACACACTGGTTCCTATGGCCAGCAAGACAGGTATGATAGAGCAGGAAGAGGAGAGCCAGGAGAAAGGAATGGAGTATCGGGGAGCATGGGAGGAAGAGTTCAAGGACAGTTCCCACCAGTGCTATGGAGAGTCGAGCAGCACACACAGATTATAGGTCTGGTGATGAGAGCCCCTTATGACATCAGAAGCAGGTCAAGGGCAGAGCACCAGCTGAGAAGGTCAAGGCCCCTCCAGTTGTTACGACCCAGAACTCCAAGTGAAAACTTCAAGACCACTACATGCAGCACTTCTGGAGCCAGGCAAGCCACATGAATAAGAAGGACCTTTGGCCAGTCCTTTATACACACAAGCATCCCAATACTGCGGGTCTGTGTCATTTCCTGTGAAGAGATGGCTCGGGGCCATAGATTTCACCCTCTGCATCATAAGCTGCTCCAAACGTAGTTCCTGGGCTAACAGTGATATTTGTGTTTTGATGTGGGCATTTTTTCCTCCTTAATTTTAGAAATTATCTCTAGGTGCTCATTGTTGGTGTGAAGAATGGAGCAGAAGGTGCTGTAACGGGTCTGGAGAGCAGTCTCAGGTCTCCACTCAGCCAGACCTGTTGAGCAAAGAGTCAAGCTTCTTCCTGTCCTGCCTGAGCATGAAAGACATCAGCACCCAGGAGCACCTCGGTCCAGGGGGATGATCACGGTGGATTCATGAGGACGCTAGGAGCCATACTGTGCACTGAACAGTCCAGAACACCGCAGAATCACACGCAGAAAGAAACAGGTGTCTGGAGAAACAGCCAAAACCCATACAAACTGCAACTGAGCCAAATGTTTCGATTCCCAACCCAATTTAGTCACTTTCTCATCAGAAAAATCTACAATAGAAGAGACAGAGAAAGAGCACTAGAGAAGGCTTATTCAATCATACCTCAAGTGGAATAAGCCTCCAGGTAAGTCTGCAGGTGGGGCTGGAGAGTGATGCGTGTATTTAGAGGTATATTTAGACTCTACTGGGAGCAGCTTGGAGCCACATGACACCTTGAGATGTCAAAATTATAATTTTTTTGTGGAAATAAAATCTGCTTCCAAGTTTTATTTACCAAGCCTTCTCACCTCATAGGAAAAATATATAGAAAAGCGCCAACACTCTAAACTGTCCTGTATTGTTTGTGTGTAGAAAAGCAAAAGTCAGGTGGTCCCAGTGTTTTTTAGCTCGATTAGCAGATGGAGAGGAAACACCAATTTCTCTAGCAGAAGACACCTCAAAGCAGGGTTCTTCTCGGGAAGGTGAGAAACAAATAGATGGTGGTAAAAGCTGGAGTAGTTTTGAGGGGCACAGGCCGTCTGTCCTATTGGAGTGTAGCCTATCTCTCATGTTTCTCCTTCTTTTGATACTGCCTTCAGTAAAAATCAAGGATATACTAGACTTGTTGTGCCCCTCTACATAATACCTTTTGAGCTAACTAAGGCAATCTTACCTCCCTGTAATAGCCCATAACTTTTCTGTCTTGTTCAGTGAAAAAACTATGATTCTCACTATTTTCCCCTTCTCAGTAGAAGTGGAGAACAGGTTTGGGATAGGAGACATATGAGAATTATCAGAGGAGGGTTGACAAAAATATCGTGGACACCTGCCCCAGAGGGGGTGGCTGTGTTGCCCTATCTCTGCCAATGCATGCCCACTCGGACCAGGGAGCTTTAGGAGAGTTCTGGCTGCCCACTCTTTCCTTCCTCTTCAACTATAGCCACCTTCCTCCACTGCCAATTTTCAAATCAGCACAATGATTAATGACCCAGGCAAGATCTTAATTTCCGGTCCAGAAATACAAGGTTGATTTCCAATAAAAGAACTCACTCAAGACAACTATTTCCTCTCCACAGCTTCTAGTCTTTTATTCAATTGTGGGCATTCTTTCCTCTCAGTGTGAAAGCTGAATCAATTTTCAAACTTCCATTTGGTGAATATTCCAAAGCAGCACAGAATGCCAAACCCGGAAGAGACCTTCAAAGCGATGCACCTGAACCTCTTTTCTTGCATTTCAGACAGGACTGAAGTTGAAGGCTTTGACTCCCTCCACCCTGTGGGCACAAGGTCAAGCTGTACATGAAGAAGAATTGCCATTGTTCAAGCACACAGCCTGGGTCCTTGCTGGTCTCATTATGGAGTTACTTTTAATGAAACAAGTCTATTTTAAACTGGGAACTAATTGCCATGAGAGAGTATGTTTGCAATTACAGGCTCAGGCCAAACAAAGGAAAACAAGTGTCAGTGAAATCTTGCAGATACAACAATACAATTACTATGTCCAATTACCTCCGGACGCTGTAAGTATCTAGAACAGATGGAATGAACTGTCCTGATTTGAACTACATGTATCCATCTCTTGTAGTTATTTCTCAGAAATGTCTGATAGATAATTTCATCACTTTTTCTGTACAATTAATTCTTAAAAAACAGAAGTTCCTAAATGAGATGCTAATGACTGCATAATATAATACTTTCTTGAGATGCGTGATTTCCCATAGACAATTCCAGTGACAATTCAGGAAATGCTTTGTGTTGATGCCTAAATTATCTGAAACTCTTGAGAGAGGGTGTGAAATGGCAAGCAAGAGGCTGGCTGGTGGCATGAGAGCAACAGAGCGTACTGTGGGTGTCGGACACCAACACTATCGAGTCACGGCCATCAAGTCAGAAACTCCTGCTTACCTGGGTGCTCTTCCCCAAGTAATTGGTTCTTTTTGAGACACAGTTTCCTTATTTGTAAATAAGAGATAACCAAGACTTGTGGGAATGTTATCAAAATCATAATAAATAGTATGTATGATAGCTCTAATTACAATGCTTAGCAAATACTGGTGCTCCATAAGTACTCATTGAATTTAAACATCTTAAATTCCTGATGTTATATTTTCTTCTGATTGAGACATTTAACTACCCTAAAATACAAACGCAGGGATTTAATTTTGTTATTAAAGTCAGCAAACAGAACATAGGTTTGAAAAGTCAAATCCATGCCAACTGTGACCTATCCTCCACTCAAATGCTCCAATGGACTAAAAACTAAATACAACCATAGTCAGCCATGAAATTTAAAGATAACAATGTGGCTGCTGTCACGAGGCACAACTTGAAGAGTAGGAGAAACGTGGGCTTCCAGCCAGACAGGTTCACTTATCAGTAGTGAGCTCTTGGATGGATTAACTTCCTGAAACGTACCTTCTGTATTTATAAAATGAGATCCTTAATCACTGACTTCAGGTTAGTATAATCGAGAGATATTAGTGGATGTGTGTAAAATAACTAGGGAAATTCCTGACTCATAGGTGGTGACTAAAAATGGCAATTGCTAAAAACCTGTAGTCCAGTGGTCCTTAGGGGAGCGCCATTCCTGTTTTTGCTTATTTTATAAAGCAGGAATGACACAAGTTCTACTTACTGTATTGTTATTAAAATCCAGAGAGAAAGCCTAGGGGAAAATCCTAAGCTATAAAGCATTGGATTCAGGCATCTCTATATTCAAGAAAATAAATTCACTGCACTTTACTATTATTTTTGGGAAATCAATCCTTGGACAATGATGTGGCCTGGTTATAGCTCTAGAAAGTTTGAAAAAGTGCCAGAATAGGGACCACAAAGCCATTTTCACATTCCCTGTGAAAGACCAACTGGAGTTTTGGCTGTAAATTTAAGCTTCATCCATGAGAGCACCGGCAGAGGAGACTATCTGATGCACGGAGGAAAACTGTTTGAAAGGTTATAACTTGGATTCAAGTGGGACGAGTTAACAACCAATTGGGAATCCTACAACTCACTGAAATAAAAACTTGAAAGCAGTAACTCAGGAAAATCCGTAGCTCTGTGTGCTGCTATGCAGCTTAACCACTTAAGCAGGAGACTGCTGCCTGAGACTTAACTGCTTCCCATCTCCATTAGTCATAGGAAGGGAGGACTAGCTATGCTTTCGTGACCTTTGAGATCAGGATAATCTAAGGTAGAATGCTCAATTTTCAAAACAAAATCTTGGTCACACTTAATATGATAATGAGCAGGGATACAAGCCTTTAAGATAGCCAAGAGTGGAGTGCCAGAAGGTAGCTCCAAGGACCACAGAACGTCTGAGAAGGATACTATTTCCTACTGAAAATTCAATTTGTGATCCAACCTCTCCCAGCCTAAAATTAGTGGGTGGTTGCTCACTCATCATCCCAAGAACCTAGCCAGTGTGCCACTTGTAACTTGGATGGTATTCCCACCCCTGCTGGCACTCAGAGACAGTATTTTGAACTTTCTTGCTTGAATGCAAAACACATTAGCTAACTAACCAAACAAGCTGGAAGGAGGCATACCACAAGACCAAACCTGGCAGACTGGGTGACTGTGAAAACACTCTCTTAAAGGTTACAGGGAGGGGAGGGAGATCTGGAGCTGGAGCATGAAGGAGGTGGTTTCTTCCCTTCATCTTCCAAGTAGCTTGAAATACCAACAACCCCACCAGGGTCAAGAAAGGCATATAATCAGGTACACTATTTTTTAAAAATTTCCTACTGTGATTCAGGCAGGAGTTCTGTGAATTCATTCCTTATTCACTCACATATTCTGTCTCTGTCTCTCTCAATCACCCTCTTCTCGCTCCTCTAGAAAAACCAAGTCAGGGGAGATGGAAGGGTGGACAAGGACTTCATTTAAACTGAAGAAGACCTAGTTTCAAGCTAGCCACTGGATGGTCATTAATTTGGCATGGAATCTGTGACAGTTAATTCATATTGTCAATTTTACAGGATTGAAAGCCTCTTAGATTAGTCAAGCACATTTCTGATGTGTGTGAGCAGGCTCTATCTGGTCCCTGGCCCCTTCTTTCTGGTGTTCTGCCATCTTCCCCCCGTGTGCTGCTTCCTGGCTCTCAGGAAGTGAGCCAAACTGTCTCATCCAGCATGATGTTTCTGTCTTGGAGCCAGCTGATCACAAACTGAAGCCCCTCTTCTAAGGTGCAGGTGGCAGGGCTTGCCCCGCCATGCAATGCTGAGGAGTGCAGAAACTAATGTGTTCATCTTTTGTTTTCTCATCTGAAAAATGGAAAAAACACATGAAGCACTGAATTCTGTGAATCAGCTATGTGACCTCAGTTCTGGCTGCTAATGTAAACTATGAAACAAAATAAAGAGATCATGATGCTTCCCACCTCTCTAAAGCAAGAGTGAAGTTCCCTAACCAGTGTAGAAAATGCCTCTAGTTCTTCAAGCTCTCAAAAATTTGGATTCCTTCAGCACTTGACATTGAGGTGCTAAATGATCATATTAAAGCCCAAGCCCTACACAAAACCCAACTTTTCAGACCAGTAGTGTTCTAGAACTCCCCCCCACCTTTTTTTTTTTTTTTGAGAAATGCAATTTATTTTTTTTAAAGAGAGTACAAATTAGAATTAAAATAAAAAATCACAAGTGACATAGGTTTTCACTTAACAAAGTAATATTTATGACACAGCATTTGTTGTAATACAGTGTTGTCTTCTGACCAGTTATTCATATCACCAGATATATGCATGTGAAATTGGAAGAAAAAAAAGAAATGTGTAAGAAACTAAGAGGAGAAAAGGTACCAACAATTGAAAAAAGGAGACGAACAAAATTAAAGCATTAACTGCTTCTTTCCATAAACCAGCAGAAATACACAGTACAGCTGTCCAAACCATCCTGCTTACACACATAGATAAATCTTTTCCTTACTCCCTCTCCTGTCCTCCTCAGCTCAGTAACTCTTTCCTTTTGAATAAGTTCATTCTCTTTTCCCAGTATCTATCATACTCTTCAGATTCCATTTTTCTCTGTCATGTTCTCACACTGAGGAGACAATATGATGTTTGCACAAACGGGTCTGATTTATTTCACTGAAGAGTTTGTTATCTAGTTGAATCCATGTACCTATAAGCATCCTCATGACACAGGCAAGGGCAGCTAGCCTACTGAGAATGACGGCTAATTTCATGTTAACTTGGCTTAGCCATGCTATCTAGATATTTGGTTGAATAGCATTCTAGAGTTATTTATAGACTTTATAGAGTTATTTTTGAGAAAAGGATCAGCATTTAGACCAGTGGGGCTTGAATAAAGCAGACTGCCCTTCCACAGTGTGGGTGGCCCGCATCAGCTGAAGGCCTTAAGGAAAGGCTGATTCCCCAAGGAAAAGGAATTCTGCCAAGAGATGGCCTTTGGACTCAATCTGCAGCTCTTCACTGGGTCTCCCATCTCCAGTTCTGCACTGCTGATTTTGGATCTGTACCTCCATAGCTATGTGAACCAACTCACTCCCAACATATCCCTCCCTTTCCTGTCCCTCTGCACCCTTCCCCTTTGACTTCCCCTCCTCTCCTTTCCCCCTCCCCCCAGATGCACAACTCATTCTGGTTCTCTGGTGAAGCTTGATTACTGTCTGCAGTCTCACCCTTCTTAATTTTCTTTAACACGAAACTGGAAACATTTGTCTCATGCTGAATGCTGGCCCTGAGGCCCATGGATGAGAGTCTCAAGGAGCATATCCACCATGATATCCGTGAAAACACTGTCCTGATGCAGGGAGATCACAGATTTCTTAGGGGCCTACAGAAAAGCTGTAGGTGAAAAAAAAAAAAAGTAAAAAAATACTTGAATTCTTTTTAGGGACAAATAAAACCTAAAAATTACTTATAGCTCAGTTAGAATTTTTGAAGCTACATACCTTATAATTTGGACTTAACAGGTGGGGTGGAATTTCTGTGGAAGGAAAATTGCTTCATGGAAGAAGATGGCTTGGACTGGACCAATGGGAAGGCCTGAACCACATATCTACACCCACAGCGTCATCTTTAGAGAGCCCCCCAGCATCTAGATTGCTCGCTTTGGCCTAGACAATCCTTGGGGCAGTGATGGCGAACCTTTTAGAGACTGAGCGCTCTAACTGCATCTCAAATGACTTATCACAAATTTCCTAACACGGCAGTTAAACCTGAGTGTCTGATGCTTGGCAGCTGGGGTGACATGGCTCACCTGGCAACAGAGGGCTCTGTGTGGCCACCACAGCATGCATGTCACAGATTTGCCACCACAGCTCCTAGGATGTGTCGTAGGCACTGATCATGTGCGAATCTCATTCCAAAGCATTTCTCTTGAAACACTCTTAGTTCCCAAATGGAAGTTATCATCTCAAAGGAACACAAACCAGGAAGTCACATGTGCTATCAGATATTGCTCCATGTCTTCTCATTCAGACAGGATTAGTAGCTCTCTAATCTGAGTATTTCTTTTTCATTTGCGGGGGCACTGAGAATTGAGCCCAGGGTCTTTACACTGAACTCGGCCCTGGGCCCCTTTTAAAACTGTTTTTACTTGGAGGTAGAGGTTTTGCTAAGTTGCTAAAATTCCAGGCTGGGATCTAATGAGTGCTGGGATTACAGGCCTGTGTCACCAGACCCAGCACTGTCTGCATATTTCTGGAAGCCATGTCCACTGCTTCCTCCCCACTGCCTTAAGTTCTGGCCCATAACCACGTTCCTCTGCACACTGAGCTGCAGTCTGGTTCTGTACTCTCCCACACTGGTGTTGCAGTGACTGCTCTAAAATGCAATCTAATCCTATCATCAGCTTCTCAGAGACATCTGGGTACAATTCAGAGTTCTCACTGCTAGCCAATATCCATCAAAAGGCAGCAAGCTCTCTCACCAGAGTCACTTCTACCAGATCGCCACTGAGCCCAAAGCCTTCCTTGCAACCTCCTTTTACTGTGGGCTCCACAGAGCACCCATTTCTCGGTCAGTGTGGCAGGCCACTTTGCTCAGCGCTCTGAGGCACAGTGGGGACTGAGTCACCTCATGCAGGCACTAGCCAAGTGATAGCGGGTTTAGTACATAAATACTCAGGGAAATAGGTAATTACAACAAGGATAAATGCCCTAAAGACAAAGTGCCTTGTCTAAAGAGCCAAGAGAATAGCTTCCCAAGAAAGTAACTATGAACAGAGACCTCAAAGACAAGTGGAGGCTGAAGTCCAGGAAGGGAAAGAACCGCAACCTGGTGAGGCACTGAGCAGGTGGGGCTGTCACACAGCGCTCTCGAGGCAGGAACGTGAACTTCTATTCTGAGACTTATGTTCCTCCCTCATACAAGACTGTCTTTAAAAACTTTCACTATATTATAAAAGCAAAAATAGTGAGGAAAATATACAGCAATATATGCACTTCCTAAGTGCTTTTACACTATGACACCCAGATGGAGGTACAAAGAAGGGAAGTTTATGTATCTGCCCAAGGCCATGGCTATGGTGGCTCCACCTGTGTTTTCTTCCTTGCTTCCTTTTACTAAGCTATTGGATAGACAGTCTTACTCCGAACTTATATGCAAGAGAACTTGAACTCAAGCCATAATGATATATGCTAAAAGCCCTAAAGTGGCAGGAACACCATGACTGAGTCTCTGAAGGTCATTCTACTTTGTAAAAGTATTGCTAATTTTATCAACTGCCATAAGCCTACATTATTGAAAAAAAAACTTAGAATTTTTAATTGAATTTTCTGCTACACAACACATTAATTAAGAAAACTATTTTTACTTTCAGAGGGTACACCGCCTAGAAAATGCCAGAAGTTGGGAAGAAAAGCAGAGACAGACAGCAGGGGAAGAAGCACCATCCCCGAGTTTTCAAGTGACTTCTGTAAAGCCTCAAGAGTGTCTTTAAACCACACCAGTTAAAAGAAAACACATAGAGCCATCCTCCCTACCATCAGTCTCCCATATTCCAGATCGTCATAGAGATGAGAGCAGCAGACCAGCTGCCCAGACGCCTGGCAGCAGCCTCACAGGACATAGCAGCTGCCGTCCTCAGCACTGTTCACATCCCTCTGAGCAGCCCAAACACCGTGGGCCAGCAAACCACCCACTCCCAGCACTTGAGGGCAGCAGTCAGGAAATCTGCAGCCCTCCCACTCCTAGCTCTCCTGCCCCTGCTGAACGGCCTCCCACTTCAGGCATTTCTGGTGCCCTCCTGGGCACTCTGGCAGCTTCCAGTCTTCCTCTGCTTTGCTCAGCCAAGGCTCTGATCTCCAAGGCCTGCGTGCATCCTGCTCTGATCTCCTCACATCCTGCCCTGGAAAAGCCCCAGAAATGCCCACCTGGGAACTGGCATCACCATCTCCTCCTTTGCACTGGCCCACAGAGCTGTGCAGTCTGCCCATCCCACCCGGGTGTCCAACTGTCAGACTGTTTCTTGTTGATCTGATCTTTTTTTTTGGATCCAGACAAAGAACTGGACTTGAACGGAATGAGCTGCATTTCTGTTGGGATGCGGTCCTACGTTACTCACCTCTGCCCTAAAATGTAGCAGCTTTGGGGGTTTCTCAAAATCAGGGATAACTATGACCAGTAACTTCATTCCTGCATATGCTTGACAATGCACACCAGCCTCGTGCTGCGAGCCACATGGGGGACAAAGGCACACAAAAAGACCGAATGACGCATTGATACATGGATTTTAGGGTACAAAATAGATTACAAATGCAGAAATTATCAATAATTATGTCTAATCATGCTAAATGGGAAAAGAGTAACTGCTCACTGTGCTGAGTAAATAGCAATTTGCTGTATCCAGAAATGCCTAATTACTTGAATAATATTTTGGAAATTAAATTACATGGGTAAAACATTAAGCATAAAGATTTCTAGTATAAAAAGTATTTTCAAAATAAAACACTGCTTTACGACAAAATATATGTGTACCTATTGTACAAAAATATGTAACAATGAAGTGACAGGTCAGAACACTAATGAATGGTCTACAGTAAAATAGTCCATAGTCTACAAGCAAACTCAGCAAATGAAAATGTGTGAACAACTCCAATATACACATAGAATTCTCAATGTCCAACTACCCAGGAAACAGATTAATCAAAGGTTAAAATGCTTCTGGATGGTTAACAACCTAAGTTTGCAGACCAAAATTAGAGAAAAAGGAGGGCTGCAA